>DWPV01003449.1:0-15202 GCA_018251915.1 Urbanus proteus proteus | reverse complement strand
GAAGGAAATTCGTTAAACGAGCTAATTATTGTGGAATAAACATTTTGTAGTGTTGAAATGGGAACAAATTTGGAAAACTGTTTTTTTGTTTGAAGACTTATGCATAATCCTTAATAACTATTATTTAGAAGCAATTCACTACAAAGCACTGTCACAATAGAATAATCAATAAAAAATAAATATCAACATGGAATGAAACAAAGTCATTTTCCACTGTCTGTGCCTATGTATGCTTAAATCTTTAAAACTACGCAACGGATTTTGGCGCGGTTTTTTTAGTAGGTAGAGAGTAATTTACGGGAAAGCTTTATATTACAATGCGTGCGATGCCGCGGGCAAAAGCTAGTCATATTTATAAGAAAAAAAACTAAGGCGACTTCTATGCTATTACAATGATTTTTTTAAATGTGTTAATACTATCATACTAAATTTGATGACATCACTAAACGGTACATTATAGTTAATATTAAACAAGTAACACACTCGCTTATTGCTTTCTTAAATTATTATGTACATCGTACATAAAAAGGCGTATGTGAATTTCTACCGTTTGTACGCTTATGATTCTTGTTTAAACGACCGCGACGGATAATGTATTTATATACTTGACTAGCTGATCCCCGCGGTTTCACCCGCGTTTAAAAAGTCATAAAGAAAACATATTTAAAAATGACTAAAACCCCGCTCTCCCGCGAGGGGGCCCGCATCATGTGCGTGGAGCGCGAGCTAATGCTTTTTTCAAAAATTAAAGTAGCCTATGTTACGCCTTAGACCCTCAGCTATCTTCCAGTTCCGTTGAAATCGGTCTAACTGTTTAGATGATTAGCTTACCCAAACAGACAGACGGACAAAAAATTTTTTATTTGCATTTTCATTATAAGTACCGTGTATATTTTCATATGCATTGAGTAAATAAATATATTTTGAAATCACAAACAGACACTTCAATTTTATTTATTTGCATAGATAGTTATGATATATGAGAACGGATATGGTATATTTGTGTATAAAAAGTGCGTTTAAATATAGCACTCTATGGCCTTTTCGTAGTGTTTGTCTTCCGTCTTCCCATATTTTTTCGTAAATATTTACACACACTCTAGTATTTACTTCCCTAGCTTCACGCTCGGGTTCTATTTGATTTTTCCCATAACATAATCAATGAACATAATGCTAACAAAGAACGCAAGTGGGAATTCGCATATTTACGCGTTTCATTCCCAGTTTTTTATATAATGTAGTTACATTACTGATTCTCGCGGTTTCATCCGCGTTAAAAAAGAATACTTATCTAAACATAGGGAACATGCCACGCCCCCGCGAGGCGGGCCCGCTGGCGTGTGGAGCTCGAGCTGTTTATTTCGAAAATTAGAGTAGCCTATATTACGCCTTAGAGCTTCAGCTATCTTTCAGTGAAAGTCCTGTTAAAATCGGTCCAGCCGTTTAGAAGATTAGCTCAGCCAAACAGACAGACAAACAGGGAAAAATTAAATTGCATTTTCGTTATAGGTATCGTGTATAATTTTATATGCATTGAGTAAAAAAAAATATTTCGAAATTTGTTTATTTTTATAGACTTGCAAACGTAAGTCCACTTGCTGGTAAGTAGCCACTGCCGCCCATAGATATCTGTTATGAACCCCAGATATGATCACAATTCTAACTGGGGAACTAAGATACGTTGTTACCCCTTGCTACAGATAGATCTACAGTTTCAAAGGAATTTTTTTTTAGATGTTTATGTAATGAAGTAACCATTTTACTTAAGCTACATAAATGTTAATATGCTGCTGTCATAAGAATGCTTAGCCAGGCTAGTTATAATTAGTTAATGGGATAACGCACGGCGTCCAAATGAGTTTGGCCTCTCCGTTTAGAACTAGTTTGACTCCGGCAGCCTACCACCATATATTTTTCTGCCTTATAACAGCAGTGTTAAGTACCTACTGCTGTGTTCTGGTCTGAAGGGTGTGGTAAGGAAGACTTACTTATCCGAAGTGCTCCAACTCAGTCCTCATGGGTAGCAACGCATGTGTGGTTAAGCTCAGATAGGACCATGATTTAATCTGGGCTTAGTTACAGATGTCTATGGGCGGCAGTGGCCACTTGCCATCAGGTGGACTGCACGCTCATTTACTACTTCCATCATATAAAACAAACTTATCGGAGGCGTGCCAACTTAATCCTTAGTGATAGCAACGCATCGATGCTTGACCTCAGGTAGGTAGGACTTTTGGTCTAATTAGGGGTATCAGCAATCACTAATCATCTGGTCGAATACATGTTCATTTGGCCTTAGAAAAATAAATAACTAAATTTAGATTTTATTATTATAGTCTTCCAGTATAATTACACAAAACTTATAATTACGGATATGATAACACGGTATTTATACTAATAACCGCGGTTGAACAGCATTTTCGTATCAATACTTTTTCTACAAAGTAGATTTTGTAATTATTTTTGGTCGTATATACCGTCGCTTAAGTTCTAACAACGTGGTATTAAAAACTGATAACTTTTCGGGACCGCAAAAAAACTGTCTAGTATAGTGATTAGTAGCAAATTAATATACATCTATACAAATACCTAAATAAAATTGAAGTGTCTGTTTGTGATTTCAAAATATATATTTTTTTACTCAATGCATGTAAAAGTATACACGATGCCTATAACGAAAATGCAAATTAATTTTCTTTTGTCTGTCTGTATGTCTGTCTGCCTGTTTGGCTGAACCAATCTTCTAAACGGCTGGACCGATTTTAACGGGACTTTCACTGGAAGATAGCTGAAGGTCTAAGGCGTAACATAAGCTACTTTAAGTTTCGAAAAAACATTAGCGCGTGCGCCACCCGCACGCGGGCCCCCTCGCAACCACCGCCTATTTCTGCCTCATAACAGCAGTGTTCTGTTCAGCGCTACTGTATTCTGGTTTTAAGGGTGTGGTAAAGGAAACAAACTTATTCGACGTATTCTAACTCAGTCCTCAGTAAGAATACAGATGTCCATGGGCGGCATAGGCCACTTACCATCAGGTGGGGTGCATGCCCGTTTGCTACATCCACAATGTTTAAAAAAATATGAGCGATCCACAACCACGCACATTTAGCAGAGCCTTGATGCATATTTTTAATACTCTATCATTATTTTAATTTCAGGAAATACTCGTATCATTTGTGGCACGGTGAAGTAGTCTCGTAATAAACTGCCGCGTTTTCACACACTCGTCTTACTCACAAGAAGATAATTAAGACGCTCTTAAAACGCGTCGCTTTTCGACACACGTCTGAGTAAAACTCGGTCAAAATGTCAGTGACCTCGCTCTGTAGATATCTATACAAATATACAAATAAATAAAATTGAAGTGTCTGTTTACTGTTACTCAATGCATGTGAAAATATACACGATACATATAATAAAATGCAATTTAAAAAAATTGTCGGTCTGTCTGTTTGGCTGCGGTTATCTCATAAACGACTGGACCGATTTTGAGGGGAAGATAGTTTAAGGCCGAATGCGTAACATACTTTTATTTTGGAAGTAAACATTAGCGCGCACGCCACGCGCATGCGGCCATTCCATGCCATGCGGCAAAGCGGGGTATTACCTATGTTAATTAATGTAATCTTTTTTACTTTTTTAACGCTGGTAAAACCGCGGGAATCCGCTAGTTATACCTATATAACACACACATAAATCATTTATATATCGATTTAAAATACGAGCACGATAGTGTAAAAGGGCTAGTCGCCCATAGTCGCCCATCATCGTTCTTAATCGTCGTCGTGATCGCCGCGATCGGTGACTTGGCGGTTTTTGCGCATGAATCAAAGGGAATCATTTGTAGTTGTGTGCGCATGCCCACACTATCGCCGATCATTCATTCAACGGAGGACAGTGAATGACAGTGAGCCGTGTGGACGTCGCGTCGTTATATTGTTTTTAAATAAAAGTTGGAGTGCGAAACATAGTCTACTGGTTGGTCAAATCAAGCCCTTACCGCCATCTTAGCGTAACCGATAAAATCCATATTTTCCAGGATTTCTCCTGTAAAATTTGTTCTATTACAAAAATAAGTACAAAAATAACTTGTGAAATGTATACTATTACAAAAATGTAATAAAAATGTAATTTGGAGTGATGTGAGTTAAAAAAAAAATTAAACGATTATTTATTAATGTATGCATACATAAATATATAGATGTATTTCAGTCTTAAGGATAAAGTCTTACATCAAGTCACTTTAAGAAAGAGCCCACAGTTGACTCTTTATAACACAAATAAAGTATCTGTATGTTTATAATTGTGTTAGATTTTATAACATAAGGTTATTTTTTACTATCCACTGGAATTATAATTATTTAAAATTAGATGAAAATAAAACAGTGCTAATAAAATTAATACATATCTTTCTTATCATAATTCCCTAAATTAATTTGGTAATACTTTAGGGCTAAAGATCAGAAGGTCTAATCTAAAGTAGAAGACCAAATTTATTTCAGTGGGTACTCAATTAAATTTCAATAACGAAATTTCAGATCAATAACACATACCTAGTAGTAATCTAACACGTGTGGCTAACCACGAAGCCACAAATGGGCCTAATACGCGTACCGTATCACATTGTAAGTACTTGCACAATATTTAGGGTAATAAATTCAATACTGATAATTTGAACTGAACTGTTCAATCTATTTAGATGTGAGTTGTACCTTATAATTTTCATGACCTATGAATAAATTATCTGCTGCCTATCAACGTACTTTCATATACTTGTGTTCCTGTAGCTGCGTGTTCTACCGGCTTTACAATGGTGAGTGTTCCGAGGAACTTTTTGACTTAGTGCCTACGTCACTCTACCTCCATCGCACTACTCAACGGATGTTGTTACATCCACACCAACTGGACTGGTGGTGGTTCGCAACAGTTCGGTTTGTGCGTTCTTTCTTGCCAAGGACGTGCAAGATGTGGAATGAACTTCCTCCTTCTGTTGCAAATGTTGCCAATGTCCCTCTGCCTTATCGTTAGGTTAACTATTTAAAAAAGCTTAGTGGTCGTGACACATTTTTTTTAATCATGAAAGTATTAAAGGAGCATGCAGCCCATCTGATGGTACGTGGACACTGTAATTAACAGTTTAGGACCACAGTTGTGTTGCTACCCCTGAGAACACAGCAGTGCTGAACACTGCTGTTATGAGGCAAAAATAGGTGTGGCGGTGGAGCAGCTGGAGTCGTCCCACAAGGGTTCCACCACCAAATCATTTCAATGCCGTTTAAGTTCCTTTTTAATTAACTTTTGCTCTCGCCTTCCCTCGCGTGTGCTTTGTGCCTATACCACCATGACACTATTTATTGTGTTACTGCGCATTAGTACCTAGGTTATCCCGTCAGTTCTTATTACGGTACATTAACTACGTAATGGCCAATCATTGAGATATGCGTATTAAAGTACTTGAAAAACTAATTAATCGTGTACCATTTTTAGTGTTATACCTTAAAGCTGCCGCAGCACTGAAACAATACTAATACTGTCTAACGTACCTATCCTTAAAAACTGCAGCGCTAGATTTGCTACAATAATCGATAAGGTCATCCGCATAGAAACTATGAAAACAAATGGCGCGTAATAATAATTATTTTTTGTATATGTATATTTTCAAACACCGAAATATCGAGTGAATTACGGATGAAAAGTTATTTTTGTTATATTTATCGATTTTTAAATTATTACTAAACTATCTCATCACGTTCAAGGATATTTTATAATGTTTTTGATTAAATAACTTCATAAGTCCTAGGAGTCAGTAGCATCATGCGACCTATTAGCGACTGAGTGAATTGGAGTACAAGTGTCCCAATTGAGTGAAGCACAACAGAACTTTTGTAGTTATATATATCAATGTGTTCAATCAAATATTTAAACCTAGAGAGCGGATATTGGCATGATTTTGATACAAAATAAATATACCGTGTCACAAAAATACCATCTCGCATTGAGTAAGAAAAACATGTACTTAAATATACCTATTTCTTACTGGGTGTCGCTAGTAAAGATAATGTAGTATTAAATTGCTATAAAATATAATTTTACTAAGAAAATGATTAGACTTTAGAATAAAGTAACGATTGAAGCCTTAATTATGAAAATAAAAGGTAACTATCGCCCAAGTTTTATTGATAATATCAGCCGTAATTCATATTTTTACTTTGATAAAAAATAGATAGATTTAAGGTAGATTTTTTTTATATTTCTTGGAAATGTATATAAAAAGTTGTCGGTATAAAGATAAAATTTAATATGAAAATAAACTGAGGTAATATTTACTTACTTTATCGTAGCGAGATTTGCGATATTACGACACGGAACACGGCTGATTTAATTTTTAGATAATTCTTCTGTTAGTTTTACGTCCAAAAAGTAACTATTGTGACATATCGACAGACTGACAGGCATATCGACAGACAAAAAGGAACGGTTATAAGTCGTGGATGATATTTTTCCGCCCTATTTTCGGTCTATAAACAGTTGAATATATTTGTTACCAATAAAATTCACGTTGATTTTATGCCGACTAATGTCGACTTCTGGCAGCGTGGCAGCGGTTTCGCTGTGAAAACGTAGCAGATAGTTAAAGACATAGTGTTACTTTCACATTTATTATATTCGTTCTATAAATACCTACATTATAATTCTTAAGGAATTAAGTTCAACCTTTGCAGCACCTACGTAATAATGTACCTATACATATATGCAAGAAAAACAACACACCTTTTTCTTTCACACACACGTCTTTTTAAAATATTCAAGTTTCGAGAAATACAACTTTCAGAGCATAAAAACTATTTTTAGTCACGAGTATTATACAACTTTGCTTTACCGGCCCGCCTATTTTACTGAAAACTAGTTGATCCCCGCGGCTTCACCCGCGTTAAGAAAGTAAAAAGGAATACTTATCTAAACATAGGTAACATCCCGCGCTCCCGCGAGACGGCCCGTATGCGAGTGGTACCATTTTTTGAAAATTAAATTAGCCTTAGACCTTCAGCTATCTTCCAGTGAAAGTCCCGTCAAAATCGGTCTAGCCATTTAGAAGATAAGCTCAGCCAAACAGACAGACAGACAGACAGACAATTTTTTAAATTGCATTTACGTTGTATTTATGTATCGTGTATAATTTTATATGCATTGATAAAAAAATGTTATTTTAAAATCACAAACAGACACTTCAATTTTATTTATTCGTATAGATATGGATAATATCAAACCCGAAGACTTTTATGTTAGGTACATTATGTTTATACTCGGTAGTTCAGAGTACCCTCACCAGAATAACATTAAATGAGATATAGGCCAGACATAATATATATCGAGGCACTAAAATGTTTTCCTCCTTACCTATGTACATACGCGCGTATATTTTTTGTTTAATGTAATTTACTGCCGTTTCTGCAGACGGTTCGCAAAAAATTTGCGGGAACGTAGCAATATGTTAGGGTTTTCACTACAGAATTATTAACATGTAGAAATATTCATACAAATCATATAGACCCAAATACCAATCTTTATTGGAATTTTTATGTATGGAATATGGAACTAGCAAACGAGTACCTTGCAGACATCCTGATGGTAAATGGTCACTGCCGCCCATAGATATCTACAATCAATTCCAGATCACAGTCCAACCGGTATTAAGTAATAGGCTTTAAAAATTAAATATTGTTACTTCAAAATTGAAGCCATGTTTTTCTCTTTGCTATATTGGATACCATAAAACGCATTAGGCGTTAATGATGGCAAACAAAATTTCCTGTTAAATTTTTAAGTGTCAATTCTATTTTTCATTACCTCTTGGGTCTCAGAAACGTAAGGAGGGATTCGTAAAATATACGGTCGTCAGCGGTTTTCGGTTCGCATTCAATTATCCATTGGAAACATTAGCCGAAATGTTCCGGATTATTAGAATGGTAGAAGTAGGTCTGAACTGATCGTAGGAAATGTATAGGTGTTTGGATTCCATTTATCGAATATAGCAGTACAAAGGCCTCGTTATTTTTAGCTTACAACACATGCGGCATCTTAAGTTATATATGAATACAGGGTGAATATTTCAAGCATACGTAAATGGGAAAATCTGATACTATGTATAAGGATTAGCAAAAAATGCTGAAAGGACTTACGAGGCCGATATAGATAAAACTGCAAAATTCGTTTTGAAAAAATATTACACTCGATTTCGTATTCATTTTGAAAAAATATTGCACTCTGTATTATGACGCCATTTGATAGTGTTAATTACAAGGATCAAATTCTGGAAACTAACTACGTATATGTTATACCTATGTTAATATATACTTCTGGTGTGCGTGTGTATGTCATTGAACTCCTCCTAAATGACTGGACCGATTTTGATGAAAATTTTGCGTGTGTTCAAGGGGATTTGAGAATGGTTTAGATTCACAATTTGGTCCACAGTAAAATGTTTTTTTTTAAATTATCTTTTAATTTGTAAGTATTTGTTGAATTTCTAATGTTTCACATTGGATCCGGCAGATTGCGCTACCATCGCAGAATCAAATCAGAAGATTGTTTTTTTTCAATTAAATCAGAAGATTTGATTCTGTGAGAATCAGAAAATATGTTTCTACATATATATACTCATAGTCCCACATCAGGATTTTCTTCTGTAACGTGTGTGTCATGGACACACAAAGACGAATACACAAACACCCAGATCCAAAAAAGAATTCTTAATTAAAATATCGGTAATCGGGAATCAAACTAAAAACCCAGTGCGTACCAGATCCGTATGATGACCACTCCGCCACGAAGGTCGACAGGTTATATTACATCTTTGAAAATATAATGTTTTAGCGTTATCCATCGCTTTTATGAGGCAAAAATATAGAGAAGGGAGAAAAAGTTTACAATGTGAACATATTTTACCTAATTTAACAAGAGTACGGTAAAAGGAAATGGATGCAACAACTCAACAACACAAACATGAAAAAGAATGAAGTACTAAAGCAATAAATCAGCTGTTCCCACTTTTCAGTGAGTTGAAATGGCGTAGGAAGAAGATACAAAATGTAATTTGGTAGTTTTTATGAAAAAATCGTATGCGTTTCGCAAATTACATAAATTATTATAAAAACAAAAAAACTGGCTTACTATTTATGTGATACTTTAACCAAAGCTTAATGGATCGACACACATGGTAATTTTAATCAGAATCAGATGGATAAGCTCCAGAGTGAGGTACCCCGAAACGACGAACCCTACATCAAATTACCAGTGATGTATAATGTATTTCGCCGAAATGTATATATATATATTTTTTGTTTTATATAGGTGTACAAATAAGTTTCCGCCGTTTTAAGAAAGAGGGTACTACACAAGGTTTAGGTCCAAATTAATGACGATAGCTAGTAAACTTGGTCATTAAGGGTCGATATGGCTTAAAAAAGAATAACTGATTTTCTGTCAGTATCATTAGTGGAGAATCGCAAGAATTGTGAAAGCTCGGAATCCAATGAATATTTATAAAAACTGTTGAACTGTAATGCTAAAAGTCCAAATAAAAAAGTTGATCGATCTCTTTTTATATTATAAACCGACTGAAACCGAATTTCTCGCGCATACGGTGTTTACGAGTATACTCGTAATATTTTCTAAAATATTCATCCAAATTGCGTATCCAAAATGAACTCGTTCGATTCCCGGCTAGGGAAATGACATTTTTGAAAAACGATATGCAATTTTAGTTTTTATCACATCGGCCTCGTTAGTCCTTTCAGCATTTTTCGCTAATACATATATTTTTGATTTCTCAATCCATGCACACGTGAAAAATTCACCCTGTATATTTAAAAGTATTGATCGGGGTTTTATTTTATAATTGAACACAAACAATACGTATAATAGTTATCCCTATACGTATAATAGGTATTACATTATCGGCTAAATCTGCCCGGGCTGAATCAATAGGACATTCCTTGAGAGCCGAAATTTCTTCATATTCGGAAACCGGAATCTTTGGTAGTATAGAATTAGTAATTCATATTCTTAGGAAAGTAAGAAATAAGAGAAGAACGAGATGGGTGAATATCGTATTATTTCTCGAACAGAAACAATCAATGTTTAACAAAAGATGCTATTTGCGTATCCCACTGTGCCATTAATCTGTAGTCCCTTAATTTTATGCTAAATTTATAAGTAAATTTTACTTTTATTTAACGAAGAAGCCCTTTAACTGACAATACATATAGATTACAGTGTCCGGTTTATTGTCATTACTCACCCTTTTACAGTTGACATTTTTAAGGATTCAGACATGATTCGTGCTCATGTCGACGTTGCAAACCAAAAAATAAGGATTTGAATACCAAGTTTCTTATTTTTCTTATTGATTACTCTCTGCATCGTTTTTCTCATTGCTGAGTATCGTGACCGCCATGATTCCCGTTGAGCGCACGTCTTCCGATGTTATTCCGTCACTTATTACGATTTTAGGCAGCGTATCGGCCATTATCCTAGGGGCCTTTTTTTCGATTTTACCAGTAACCATTAGTTTTTTACGTTATCTTAGGATTTTCTGGTGATATAAAAGAAGTCAATCTCTGCAGAGAGCAAGGGTCCTATTTCATTGTTTGCTATAAAGATCAACCCACAGTTACTAGGACTAGGACTCAAGACATACAATAACAGAACAGATAACCAAACTAGTAAAAACTAGTACTAAATACACAAAACTTGAATACTTCAAACCTCTTTTATATCAGTTTTCAGGCATCATATTTGATTAATATAGCCAATGAATCTATTACAATTTTGAAGAATCCAACGACAACGACATATGTGCATATTCCATCCGTCCATCCATCAGCATTTTGAGGTTCACTACCGAGGGATAATTCACTGAGGAAACAGCAACCAACTGGCTAGATTTTCGCTTATTTTGATATTAACATATAAACGTGTTAATGTAATCGTTTTATAAGAAAACGGAATCCCACAGTAATACTAATGATTCGTCAACACCTCGACCACTAAATATGACTTTACTTATCAAAATTAAAAGTGTCTATTTAACAGGTGTGCTCGACGAGCGACGTAATGACACTTTAGTAGCCTTTAGTGGACTTTAGTTGGCCTCCTCTAAATATCGCCACTCCTACCGGTCCTGAATCTGATCCAGCGATTTCCCACTATCTTCTTCAGGTCATCGGTCCACTTGGTCAACGGCGACCAGCGGTCGTGTTGCCTAAGCGTGGTATGCATATTATGTATTAATATACATATCACTTGCTTTAATCTTAAAATAATAAACACCAAAGAAACCTACATGACATATACCAGAAAATAATTACAACTCTTATATTTATGTTCCGCCTTCAATCGTCATGCTTATCAAAGCGTTTTATCTTGCAAACGACTTTTTAATGTCCACGTAATTTGATTGCTTTTAACGAAGAACTCCGTATTTTACGTAATACCTATTTGTTATTTAATTTAAAATTGCTTATTTTACCTTTATTAATCAAGGAATAACTGACTTAGAGCATATTTGATCACTTTCAATGTAAATGATTAAAGAGAGATAATGAAAATTTGATATATTATGTAAAACACCATGAACCTTTAAATTGTATTCGCTAACGTTGTCCTATACACAATGTGTTTTTTTACACTTGATCAAACGAAATGTTCGGATACTAAATTATCGATAAAAATGAACTTCTTTTTAATTTAGCTTTCTCGATAATAATAGCAATTTAATTAATAGCATGCATTATCATGCTATTAATTAAATTGCAAAAATCCATTAGGATGTCAAAGAGACCCTAGTTTGACGGTATCATAACAACAAAAATAGATAGATCTATAGCTACTTTATTTAACTAAGTATTTTATCCGTCTTTTCCATTTTAGGAACGCAAAAAAGTTACAGAAACAAAGTGGACTAGGTATGTTTACGATATTGTTTTGGGCAAAAAACTGCTCACAAGCGTACCGTAAGGTTTTGAGCTAAATTAAAAAAATGAAACGAACTTCGCTGCCACACGTTTCATGCTCAAAGCATCAAAAAATTGCATGACATGGCAAAAAATCGCCATGTACAAGAAAAGCTGTTTAAATTTTATATTTCTTAAAGCCACAAGCTTCAAATGTAAAAGTGATGAATATCATTAAAAATAAAAAAATATAAATTTGAAAATCAGATGAACGTAACTCGCAATTTTTTTTAAGTTATCTTATTTTTTTGAACCAACCACGTACTTACATACAACAACATACATTTATTAACTGCGGTTTTTGGAGAAAAGTTTAAGTAAAAAATATATTCTGTTCCACTTATATTGAATGCGCTAATTTTAGTAGCATCAGCATAAAAAGTAGATTTATACTTGTAGGTAGTGCAGTGTAGTTTCAGTTAGATCAAACGTGGAGCTTGATCATCTGATCTTCCGGACAGGGAGGGGTTCTCAAGTGATAATCCTCGATGCGCCATTATCTTATACAGTTTTATAAATTCTGAGCCTATCTATAATTTAAAATAATAAAAAAACTCGTAAACACGTTTTTCTAACGAGGACAACTAAAAAGTAGAAAGTAATTTCTATAAGTTCAAAAATAAACGTCATTACATTTGTATTTAGAATTAAGAAATAGGTAATTATTTCATCACAAAATTGGTGCTGTCAATTATTGTAAATATTTTATTTGCAGTTATTACTAAAAGTAAAATCGTTTTAAAATTACGAAAAATCCCCTACACTTTTTGATCCACTAGAGGGAAGCTAAATTAAACGGTGCTAAATCAAAAATGGAATAAAACAGTACACAGGTGTACTGTTTTATTCCACTTTTGATTTAGTATACAGGTGGGTACCGACCTGTATACTTTTGTGTACCTGTGTAATAAATAATTAAAACGTTTATACAGTAATATACCTGTATTACGGTATAAAAGCCTATCAATTTAACGAGCCAACCATTAACAGCTAACGTAGCCACTAATCTAAATGATTGAGAGACCTATTAGTCGGTAGCTGCCTCTAATATTTTGTACATGGATAGTTTATGAACCTAGGTCAGATTAATTACTGTTGAACCATTATTATAATTACAGGTATTTGTAGGTAATACGCTTTCTACACTCATAACCCCATAGTAGGATTTTCTCCTGTATTGTGGGTTCCATGGACACTCATAACTTTATAGACGCGGATTAAACCGGATTTAACCGGGATCAGCTAGTGTATAATAATTATTCTAGAATCTAAATTATTCCAGAAGCTAAAATCATAATTCAGATATGTCACATGCCACTGAACGTAGATCATGTGTACTGAATACCTTCGTTCTAGGGATTCATTAAGAGAGCTTTTTAAGGAAATAACTATTCTTACAGTACCAGTATGCCAGGAGGAATACTCACTTGCTTAGAAAAATAGGATATAATCACGCTCAAAATATAAGAAGCAAACGTAAAAGGTGGTAGAACTCTTGTGGTTCAACTCTGGCGGCACCATCTACACCTATTTCTACCTTATAACGGCGCTGTTATGGCTCTGTACTGCGAGGCATTCCAACTTAGTCCTCAGGGGTGGTCAACTTCAGGTAAGACTGTTCTTATCTGGGGTTAATTACAAATAACCATGGACTGTATATACAATTATACACGTCACATGGACCGCATACTTGTTTGCTACTTCAATGTTAAAAAAAACTTCATAGCTAATACAACTGAAGTCCGATGGTACAGAAAGTTCCATTCCAAATAGCTTTTGCCCGCGGCTTTACACGCTTCTTTACTATATAGGTAATGGATGTATATATGTATAATATATATTAAACTTTTTCTTGAATCACTCTATCTATTATAAAAAACTGCATCAAAATCCGTTGCGTAGTTTTAAAGAATTAAGTGTACACAGGGACAGACAGTGGAAAGCGACTCTGTTTTATACTAAGTAGTGATAACTAGTGACAATTGCCGTAACTCTTTTTATGTCCCACTGCTAGGCACGGGTCTTCTCCCACAATTGAGAGAGGCTTGAAGCGTACTCCACCACACCGCTCCAATACGTGTTGGTGGAGGTGATACGAGTTAGTGGCCGACACGTGTCAAATGTTTTCAAACGGCCCATAAGGCCTCCGACAAGGTTTACCGACTGCTAACCAACAATAACAACCGGGACCGACAACTTAGCGTGCCCTCGGAAGAACGAAAACGCGCATGAAATTTTTGCCACTAGCGATCACCCATTCATCTACCGACCGCACCCGACGTTTCTTAACTTTGTATATCGGTTAAGATCTACGCAATCCGCAGGGCTATGCGCGCTTCAAACTAGTGACAATTAACGGTGGTTATTTATGAACCACATAATCAAACATTATCACCACACAGGCAATAAATACTCCTATGTAGTTCCCGATTCAATGGTAGCAATTATTCAAATTTAATTGACTCTAAATATTTATAAGGCTCATTTGACTGTCATTACCAATAATGGTATGAACATTCGAAAATATTTCCATCTGTATGATTATATAATTTAAACCATTCATCGCTATAGAACAATTCAAAACTATATATAGAATAGAATAAAGCTTGATAGAATAAAATACGACATTGTTTTATATTTATGTTGTACTATTAGTAATTAGCTATAATACCCTTGATTTTACCTGCGTACGTCAGTGCGGGCGTAAGAAATTTTACTTACAATTTAAAATTGTAATATCTATTAAGTAGTGGATTGATTTAAAAAATATATTAAATTAAGATACGTATTACGAATATAATATGTTACTTACATTTTTTTTTTGTTGAAGAGGGGGAAACCTTCAAAAGGTACCCGACGCCTCGGGAGCGACGCCGGGTTATGTGGGATTCTTAACGCACTAAAACCGCCCCGGTGGCCGCCTTAGCGCTTAATAAGACTCCAGGTACTCCAAAGGGACCTTCCACTGGAGTACTCCGGCGCCATGCCCCAATGGGCCCAATCCCAGGCAAGCACATCGCTCGCCGCATTATCTGGTGCACGACGATATGCGGCCACACATACCGCCGTCCTTCCCGGTGTCACTGGCTGGACGGTTCGAGCTCCCACTCGAGCCGCCCGCAACCCTAGAAGCCCCCTTTTAGTCGCCTCTTACGACAGGCAGGGGATACCGTAGCCCAATTCTGGTC
>DWPV01003448.1:0-15202 GCA_018251915.1 Urbanus proteus proteus | reverse complement strand
CTTCTTGCAATCGCTTTCATTTTAACTATACCCATGTGCCCTGTGTGTAACTCTTGTAAAATCTTTTTATAAAACATCCTTGGTATCACCATTCTGTATCCCCACATTACACATCCTGCATCTAAGTATAATTCATTTTTCTTTAAATAAAATGGTTTCAGCTCTGGCTCAGAACAATGAGATGGCCATCCTGACTGTAAAAAA
Source organism: Urbanus proteus proteus (assembly GCA_018251915.1). Taxonomy (NCBI): domain Eukaryota; kingdom Metazoa; phylum Arthropoda; class Insecta; order Lepidoptera; family Hesperiidae; genus Urbanus; species Urbanus proteus. The sequence goes on along the minus strand of DWPV01003448.1, from coordinate 14,998 downwards.
GTTACCACTTTGCTTAATATTGGGTCATCTACCACAGCTTGTGACACTTCCTTGTGAGTAACTGGTAAAAAATCGTTAACAAAATTTACATAAGTCACTTCATTTTTTTCACATACTTGGGTTTTCAATGGAAGTCTGGACAACGCATCAGCACTGTTTTCATCTGACTTAACATATTGAATATCATAATCATACCCAGATAAAATCACCGCCCACCTTTGCATACGCGTCGCTGCCATGATTGGTATTCCTGCTTTCGGACCTAGAATCGCAACTAATGGTTTATGATCAGTTCGAAGGAGAAACCTCCGACCATACAAGTATTGATGGAATTTTTTAATACCAAAAATAATAGCTAACGCTTCTCGATCAATCTGAGAGTAAGCCCGTTCTGCTACAGTCAAAACCCGTGACGCGTAAGCTATTGGACGTTCGCGACCGTTCGGCATTATGTGCGATACCACTGCTCCGACGCCAACGCTACTGGCATCTGATGTGAAAATAAGTGGTAAATCCGGATTATAATGCACTAAAACTTCACTAGAAATTAAAGCCTCCTTTACCTCTTGAAAAGCAGTCTCACACTGCTCAGTCCAAATAAACTTTTCTCCTTTTTTTAATAAATAATATAAAGGATATAACAACATAGTAATATTCTTAATAAATTTTCCATAATACATTACCATGCCTATAAAAGCTCGTAATTCAGTCACTGAAGTTGGCCGAGGTACTAAACGAATTGCTTCTACCTTGTCTGGGTTAGTACGAATACCTTCCTTATCGATTACATATCCTAAATATGTAACAGATTCTGCAAAGAATGTACACTTCTCTTTTTTAATTTTTAACCCGTACCTTTGTAACCTGTCCAACACCATATGCAACGTTTCTAAATGTTCTTCGTCATTTCTACCTGTTAAAATAATATCATCTAAAAATACACCTACTCTAGGAATGTTACAGAAAAGCTGCTCTATCATTCTTTGAAAAATTCCAGGGCTTGACGAAAGTCCGTAAATTAACCTATTATATTGGAATAATCCTTTATGTGTATTTATTACAGTATATTTTCTAGAGGGTTCATCAATCACTAACTGTGCGTATGCCTGAGATAAATCTAATTTAGTGAATTTATCTCCTCCTTGCAATTTGAACAACAAATCTTCTACTCTTGGTAAAGGAAAACGATTTACCTCTAGACATCTGTTTAAGGTTAATTTATAATCTCCACAAATTCTGATTGTACCGTCAGGTTTCACTACAGGTACAATTGGTGTAGCCCATTCTGATGTTTCTACTGGAGTAATGATACCATCCTTAATAAGTTGTTCCAAGGCGCGCTCTACAGGTTCGCGCAATGCATGCGCCAGCGGTCGTGCTCGCATAAATACAGGGGTTGCATCCGGACGCACCCGCAATATCACCTCCCCTCCTGTATATAGACCCAAGCCATCTGAAAATACTTCCTTATATCTGGAATGTAGATATTGCATATCAAAAGATTTAATATTATTACAAGTCAATTCCTTAAACTTAATATCAAGTTCATACAACCATTCCCTCCCTAATAAGGGTTTCTTTCCATTGTTCAAAATATACAAATCTAAATATTTAAATTTATCTCTAAACGTAACTAACGGTTTAATTTTTCCTATTGGAGTAACTCTTTCACCTGTATAATAGCACATCATTAAATTAGTTTCTCTAATAGATAAATTAACAAACATCTTTTTATATAAATCATAACTAATACAAGATATGGCGCTTCCTGTATCTACTTCCATATCTAACATTTTATTATCTACTTTAACAGATAACATATATGGCTCATAAAATTTAATATTGTGCACATTCAAAGTGTTAAAACTAACCTCGTAGTAATCTAACTCTCTTTTTCTGGAAGCAACATCTTCATGTACTTCATTATTATTTATTCTCCGTGAGAAAATAGTCATATTTGGACACATTTTCTTAAGATGCCCCTTCTTATTACATACTCTGCAAATGTAATTTCTAAATTTGCATACAGCCGTCCCATGTTGACGACCACATATACTGCATACCGTTGGGATGTCTTGCACTTCTACCCGTCCGTGTATCTTCCTTCCAACTTCACACACGCCTGCTGTTGATGTCCCATAAGCTTCACTAGCATCAACGTTATGTCTGCTGTTTTTACCATAAACATTCTGCAAATTCCTTTCAAATGGTTTCAAAGGTTTTTTGTACTCTGAAACTCCGTAATGACACGATGACTCTATTGATGTCCTATTTGACTCGATAGGATATTTAACTACGGCTGCATTCTTTTCTGCCGCTTCTATAGCCACCGCTAATTTATAAGCCTTTTGAAAGGATAATTCTTCCTCGACGAAAAGCCTCTGTCTCATTGTTTCACTTCTTAAGCCACAAACGAACTGATCCCTCAGACTATCATCCAACCATGTTCCAAATGCACATCCTTTTGACAATTTTTTAAGTTCTGCCACATATTCGGCTATGGTCTCACTACTGGTCTGATTCCTATTACGGAACTTGTAGCGTTCTGCCAAGAGACTGGGTTTTGGTTGCAAATGATTTTGCATTATCTGAATCAACTCTGAGTATTTCTTACTTGCAGGTTTATCTGGCGTACAGAGTGTAACTAAGAGTTCATAACTCTGTGCTCCCATTAATGTAATTAACATTGGTACTTTCTGCACTTCTTTAACATTGTTAACAATAAAATACTGTTCTAATCTTTCTATATACATACCCCAATCGTCATTATTAATATCAAAATTTTCAATTTTTCCAACTGCCATATTTGATTATTTCCTCTGGTACTTTAGTATATTTACAATATTCTTATAAATCCATTCCCGTCGCCAATGATAAATATGTTAAAGGTATCCTACAGGAATAAATATAAATACTTTTATGGATGCAAAGAAAATATATTCCATTCAAAATTATGACAACAATGACAATCAATTTCTTTCTTAAAATATACATACATAACACTAAGGTTAATCTATTTTGGTCCAGTTTAGTTTTTTTTCTATTTTGTATATTTAATCTTAATAACTTTAGTTTGGATTGATCTAGTGTAGTTTACTTTATTCTAGCTTGCTTTAGGGCTAATAAACCTGCTGTAATTTTTCCTAGCTTACGTTATTTAAATCAAATTTTATTTAGTCTACCATAGTAAAAGTTTAGTCTCATTTAGTCAAGTCTAGAATAGGCTAGATCACACTTGTCTGGTTTACCTTAGTTTAGTCTATTTAGTTAAGTCCACAATCTATTTAAACGATATTTAAATCTAGCTTACTCCTCAGTCTCAATACATAGCTCCGTCCGCGGCGCGACGCGAGTGGCTGTCCGGGCTGTCGGGGTCATCCGGCACAGCGCTGGCCACTGCTGACCACGCGCTGGTCTGGACTGACGCGAGATACTTCACGCAGTTCTATTTACAAGTGGATACTAGTGTGTGGGGATTGATGAGGCAGGGTAAGTGGAAAGCTTCGTGTAACAGTTTAGTTAATACTTATTTATTTCTAAGCGTTACCATATGTCCCGATTTTCGGAGTCCGACCGATTTTTCAACTAAAATTGAATGTCCCGTGCGGGACAGATTTGGTCTCGCTTTTTCGGGGACAACAATTTTAATCCCAAATCACGAATAAGCGTGAAGGAAGCGTTTTCGCCGTCAAATTTCCAGAAATTATTTCCATTATGACCGAACGACAATCCCCGCGGTTTCACCTGCGTTAAAAAGGTAAAAAGGAATATATATCTATACATACGTAACATCCCGCTCTCCCGCGACGGCGGCATAGACAAAATTTCGTTATAGGTATCGTGTATACTTTCATATGCATTGAGTAAAAAATTGTCATTTTGAAATCACAAACAGACACTTCAATTTTATTTATTTGTGTAGATTATCATTACATGTACATTACAATTACTTTGTAATCTACTGTTCTTTATTGTGCTTATAACTGTATAAGAAAACTTACATAATTAATTTTATTATAGGCACAGATCTCTCAATTCAAGACTGGCTAGTAGCGAACATGCCGCCGGGCAGTGTGGTCGCCATAGACCCTACCACTTACACTAGAAATATGTGGACTCCACTAGAGGTGAGTTCCCGCTACGCGATAATAGATGGCGCTGAATTTTATTTACGGTGTTGAAATTCCATGGTAATAAGTATACTTCCCGCTCTCCGATAACAGATGGCTCTATATATTAATCATACTGTCATGTGTCGAAGTTTTCTTAAAGGTGATAGTAAAACTTCCCGCTATTCAGCAATAGACGGCGCTGTATTTTAATTACGGCGTTTAAGTTTCCTAAATAAATTAACAACAAAGGTACCACCGCGGCACCACAGTCACATTTCTGTTAAAATACAATATACGGTTAGACGGGAGTGGTTAGGGATACTTATCCGAGGCTTTTCAACTCAGTCCTCAGGGTTTGACGCATCGATGGTTTACCTTGGGTAGAATTCTGATCTTACATATGATTAGTAGAAGTAGAGTAGGTAAGATGACTCTTTCTCTCCTCATGACTAAATTTTAATAAATAAATAAATAAATAATAAATAACGTTTCACACTCATAGCCCCACAGTAGAATTTTCTCCTCTGTCGTGGGTGCCATGGACAACACACCAGACAAGGACATACACCCAGACCAAGAACGGAAATTTAAACTCATCATTCAAGTTTCCGCCTCGCTGGGAATCGAACCTAAGACCTTCGTATTAGCGGTCCGGCGCGTTAACCATTGCGCCATCCGGGTCGTCAAATTAAGTTTTTTTTATCGAAATAAAACCTATTTTTTTACTTTCAGGCTGCTCTCAACAGAGTAAACGTTACTCTCCGACCCGTTTATGAGAACCTGGTAGATGAAGCCAGAAGACGTATAGGGGATCCCGCCCCAGCGCAGCCCAATGAACCACTCATAACTTTCTCTGTGGATTTTCATGGTAAATAAGATTTTTTAACTAGTATACAACTTTAAAGGTGGTAGAACTTTATGTAGTTCGACTCCGGCACCACCGCCACACCTATTTCTGTTATAACAGCAGTGTAGCGCTGCTGTGTTCTGGTCTGAAGGGTGTGGTAAGGGAGACATACTTATTCGAGGCGTTTCAACTCAGCCCTCAGGGGTAGCAACGCATCTGTGGTTAACCTCAGGTAGGACCTTGACATTATCTGGGGTTGATTGCAGATGTTTGCAGGCGGCAGTGGGTACCATCAGGTAAACTGTATGTTCGTTTGTTACTACTTTATGTAAAATTACTCACATTTTTCTGTTGTAGTCTCGATGGGGGGAGACGTAGTACTACTAGTAGATCCAGTAGTACTTGGAGTAGTAGGAGCAGGAGTAGTAGGAGCGCTAGTTGTAGGAGCGGTAGTAGTAGGAGCGGCAGTCGTTGGAGCGCTAGTTGTTGGAGCGCTAGTCGTTGGAGCGCTAGTTGTTGGAGTGCTTGTTGTTGGAGCGGTAGTAGTAGGAGCGGCAGTCGTTGGAGCGCTAGTCGTTGGATCGGTAGGAGGAGGACTATGATCGTGGTGGTGGTGACCCCAGTGGTGATGACCGTGACCACAGTGGTGGCGGGCAACCACGGCCCCCAATAAACAGAAGAAGACAAGAATCTTCATCTGTAAAGAGAAAGGGTATTATAAGGATGGCATAATTCTTTGTGGTTCGACTTCGGCGGCTTAGTACGAGTTTGTTAGGTTTTTTAAACGATCTTGCGTTTAAGATTTTCCATAATTAAATTTCAATACCTAAACGGTCCGCTAGGAGCGCTGCATGTAGATGTATGGGCCAAAACGTAAACGAGGAACGTTTCACTAAACATAATAAATTCGTAATACAGGGTTAAAGAAAAGGGTTAAAATTAGTTGAAAATAATTTTGTTTCACACTTATAAAAAATGTTTTATATAAAACTAACGAACCGCCCCGGCTTCGCACGGGTGTAATGCTGATAAAAAAAACTGATGTTATTATACATATAAACCTTCCTCTTCAATCACTCTATCTATTAAAAAACCGCATCAAAATCCATTGCGTAATTTTAAAGATTTAAGCATACATACAATATAGGGACAGAGAAAGCGACTTTGTTTTATACTATGTACTGAAGAATTAAAACGCAATATTTAAGTAAAGTCGTATTCTTTTTCGTATTCTTAATTTTTTTTCATTAAATTGAATTCTCATATGACCGGAGTACATAAAAAATTATCCGCCATTTTGAACTATCCGCCATATTACTTTCGTTTCGCTAATCAAACATTCGTTTAAATGATATGCAAAATTTAAGCTCAATTTGATTGAAGCAACTGAAAAATGGTTTGAAAATTTTGAAAAAAGTTATCAGCATTTAAATGTGAAGTTACATAATAGCATACATAGTATAAAACAAAGTCGCTTTCCGCTGTCTGTCCCTGTATTCTTAGATCATTAATACGCAACGGATTTTGATCCTTTTTTTTTTAGATAGAGTGATTCAAGAGGAAGGTTTATATGTAATTTAAAGCGTGTGGAACCGCGGGCAAAAGCTTATTAAATATATTTTTAAAACTTACCTTATTTCTGGATATTTTTAGTTAAATACACAATGCTAGGCGACACTCGGGCGAATATAAGTCGGTTTAAAAATAAAAAAAAACGTTATTTTCTTATTATATCCCTATTCAAAAAATATATACGATATGCTGGCACGTATGTGCCGCTAACTTCTTCTACACTGGTCTGATATACTGATATTTTATATGTAGTTCAAAGGTTTTTCTGAACACCGCTGATTATAAAGTAAATACTAGTGATGTGCCGGATACTTAGAATCGTATCCGTATTTTTAGCGGATCCCAAATGGATCTGTATGATTTTTATATGATGGACGCAAAGGAGCATGCTGTCTACCTGATGGTAAGTGGCCACTATCGCTAAGGTCACAGGACCAACCGATGTCGGCCTCAGATGCGTTGCTAACCCTGAGGACTAAGTTGGATCGCCTCGAATAAGTATATCTCACCACTCTCTTTAGGCCATAACGCAGCAGCATTGAACACTGCTGTTAGGTATAAGATAGAAATAGTCGTGGTGGTGGAGTTGTCGTTCTACCACCTTTAAAATTATGTAAATTTATTTTTGTATAACATATCTTCAAACATATTTGGTGGATTTATATTGCACAACAAGTTGATCCAACAAGTTTAGAAGATTACCTCAGCCAAACAGACAGACAAAAAAAATTTTAATTGCATTTTCGTTATAGGTATCGTGTATACTTTCATATGCATTAAGTAAAAAAATGTTATTTTGAAATCACAAACAGACACTTCAATTTTATTTATTTGTATAGATATACCATCATTTCTCCTACTATCTACTTTCATGTTATCACAAAAAATGGGCTATAATAATAAACATTGATTTAAAGTAATTGAAGGAAATTTAATCATATGTAAATTAAAATTAATAACTAGTTTTGCACATCTATCGAATTCCGAACAACGATTATATTCATTATACTCATAGCTATAGATATGGTACAGTTTACACTAATATATGTAGATAACACGAGGTCAATATATTTGCCCCTACTAAAAACGCTCATCGCACCTAAAGAAGTTCTCAATTTAAATGCCTTAAACTGTTAAGATTTCAATGATTATGTACTAGCCGTCAGCAGTAAAAACAGAGTTGAATTTGAAACTGAATTTGAATGTGACAGGAATGCAAATGAGTACGGATTGGCACCTGCTAGTCTGGCGAGTCGGTGACGCCACGGCATAGCAATGTAGCGAACACGAAACTACATAGTACGTTTACGAGTATGTGGAGGGAGCGGTAAATTAATTAAGTAAGGTGATTAACACTTATTCTTTTGAATTAGTTTTGATTTGAAAATATTTATTGAAAATTATAATACCCATGTATGCAAGATACGAGATCGAGGTTTGCTGAAATTAACGCTTATATTGATTTTACTTAATATTTGGTGACCTTGCGTGTTTATTGCGTCCATATTATAGAAAATATTTTTATTTAGCTACATTTTAAAATACAAATATACCAACACAAAAACTAGTATTTTAACAAATTAAAGCGTAGTGTATAGGATTTTAAACCATAAAGGGTCAACCAAAGTGTTCCTTACTTATTAGTTTTGATAATATTATAAATCAACCCATTATTGTCTCACTGCTGGGCACGGGTCTCCTCTCAGTGAGAGAGATTTTAGGCCTTAGTCCACCGCACTGACCAAGTGCGAATTGGTAGACAATATATGCTTTATTTTTCTACATTATAGTAAGTGAACTCCAGTAGTCACATGACATTTTATTTCAAAGCACGTATTTCAAATAGATCATGATCACAAAAGTCATTCTTCAAAGTAGATCTATCTATTTCCTTTTCTAAGACAGAAATGTAAACGACTTAGATAAATAATTTATAAGACATTCATAATGCATTTAGATTAATTAAGATTTTGTTAAATATATTTCATAAATAGACATTGTACTTACAAGGAAATTTAAATCTATCATTAAGTTACAATAATCTTCCCCCATATACAAAGCAGTCTTCCAGGAGACGAATAAATAAATTGAATTAAAGATTCGTCACACTTTCCTTATATTTTTTCTGACTGGTTAATACAATAAGTGTCTAACTATAATTAAATCGATAGCCAAGTAAAATAAAATGTAAGAGATTTTTCACGGTATTGTGAGTTTATTTATTTATGATTTAAAACATGCACGTAAATTATATGCCGTTTGCGAAGTTTTTAAACAGTTGAGAATATAACTGGAGTGTTTTAATATGTGTAGTAATGAAGTACTAACTACCCCTGACGCATTAGCCAGCTTTATCTAATTAAAGATTGAGATGATTTTGACAGAAATGTCTTACGAAATGGTAGGCCGCTATGCCATTATGGCCAGTAAGAGCAACAGAGAGCGAAACGTGGTATGTCCTGATCGCTAGTTTAATAGCCCCACGGCATCTTTTTAACATTAAAACCAATTTTTTAACGAAATCATATTGTTAATAAATTCACTTAAATATGAAAACTGAACTAATTAAAAAGAATTTCCTTCCTACATTCTGAGATACTCGTGTGTAAAAATTATTATAGGCCGGATATTTCTATAACCGGATGTATATCCTGTATTCTTTGCGCTGAATAAAAGTCTTTGTTCTTAAACATTTCCTCATTAATCAGTTTCATTCAACTTGTTAATTGAATAAAATTTTATGTGAAACTGATAACTTACTGAAATATTTCACATTTATTATTAAGTATTTATTTTTATTTACAAAGGAGATCATTCAAGCCTCGAACATTTTGTACCCAAAAATGAAAGTGCCGGCCAGAAGAAAAAAATAGGGGGTTTCTTATTGGAAACAAGGTCCTGAAATATTTTTACTATGACAATTTTTTTATTCTGGCTGGCAATTTCATTTTTGGGTACGAAATGAATGATGTCCTTTCACTTCCGATTCTCAGTTATAACGTTTAAAATTAAGTTATTTTAAATTGTACTTATTTGACTTTAATAAATATTCAAATGAATTTTAATGTATAGATCAAGAATTTCAGTAATTTCTGTTGTAACCTCACATAAAGCATCTAAAAGGAGAGATTTCGAAACGTAATTGCTGTTCACAATAATTCTCCACATGACATCAAATACTTTGCAAGCTTTTGCTAACCAGAAATGTATGTTCAATTACATTTAATGTATCCATTAATGTTATTTATAGCAGGTAATATTTAACTTAAAAGGGCAAACGTTGAACTGGTGTTGCCAGATGATGATTACATGTATTTCAACAATTATGCAAGTGTCGTAGCTTTTTTATGTAATTAACGGACCTACAGTTCACGATATACAAAGTGGATACCGACTTGAATAACTGTAGTCAGCTTCAAATGAAACTAAATCTCTGAGTAACGCTAAATTGGTTACAAATGTTGTAAATAGTCTGAATAGGGATGTTGGTAGTGCCTCCGCGAAAAAGTACACTGATCTCTACAAAGTTGGCAAACATTAACTACCTACCTATTTGTCAAACGCTAGAGTAATTAATTGAAACAATAGATTACTTTTGTATACGTATACTATGAAGTATTTTATAAATTTTTTTAGATTATAATCATTTATACATTTATCGGAGAGGTCAACGACATTGCTAGATTGTCTACCTACTGCACTGAGTTCCGACTGAAAACTGCGGCTTAAACTAATCTTCACCCCCCAAAGAGATATGTTAAAAGCGTAACATACCCTAGTTGCATTAATTGATTGTTTATTTCATTGATTGAAGAAAACTTCTAATGTGTACATATTTTGAGCTTATGTGAGCTATATGTGATAGAAATAAACGACTTGAACTACATAAGTTGGTTACACAGCACTTTTGTATATTAGTGTAGATACAAAACATTTTATTAATGAAAAGAAACCTTAACCTTTATTATACGGATTTCTTTTTCGTAAAGTTACATCTCTAACCAAAAATAAATGGATAAGCAATCATTCTTAGCAGTCGTAAAAACGAACCCGGAAATGTTTTTACAAATGAAAGCGAATGCATTTCTTCCATAATTGCGTTCGCGGATAATTTTGGTAATACATTTCTTCATAATATCAGAGATCCGCAAAGAAATGTCCACTTTTTAACAAATTAAGGACAACGCATTTACGAGCGGGCTCCGTCGGGCTTGAGGTCATGGTGTCCGTATGCATGTAGTCCCGCCTCATAATTTTACCCGAAGGCCACATTTTCTTTAGTACCCACTACTAATTGGCGACTCGAGCCTGCGAAGTAAGATCCATATGAGGGATTTATGTAGAGTTGATTTTACCCATATTTTAAGCTAGTATTTTAGTTTCATTATTACCTTGAATTCATAGTAAAAACGAATTCATTTCCATGATTATTTTTAGGTTTTCAATTTTTTAATATTCTTTTTATACCATACTCTAAATATTGGTCAGGAATATAACTTTTTTTATACAAAAAAAACAAACCAAACAATTACATTTTTATAGGAGTTTAAGAATATGTGTTATGGCAAAATTACATTGGAATTATGTATGACATTGTAATTATGTATTCTACACCTATGTATGTAGGTTGCATGTAATATAATAATTAAAACACAAATAACTCTAAAGATTAAGACAAGTATTTAAGTTGAAATATCCGTCCGACATTCATATGCGTAATTCAAAAAAAATCTATTATCACGGTGGTAATAACGGCTCTACATTATACACACAGCTGAGAAATCCACAATATCTGGGGTCTACAAGAAATGCAAGTCGAAACATAACCGACAACTGAGCGAGTTCAGCTGCGTACCGACATGTAATTTGTCAGGCAATTTAAATAATATCCATAATTACATATCTATTAGAGCCATAAGACGTGTTGATATTGAGCTAATGAGGTGAAGCCTGTTGCGCTACACTTTTGCGTTGACATTTAAAGACGTTTTTTATTACACGTTAATTTATTATTGCGATATAAATTACAATAAACTTTTCTTGTGACACCCACGCAACCCATTCATGATATAAATTACAAATTAATTGACCTCTATATATTGTGTAGCTTATAGTTAAATCGTCTCTATTAATCATCCCTTAGAAGGTAAATGTCCGAGATAAGCTTATCCTAGGGTCTGCCATAGTCACCACGTATGACTATTCGTGTTGATAGTAATACAACAGTAGATACACAATAACTTGGCTAATAGATGTTGCTTTATAATCGAATTAATTGCTCGATGACCACTATCGCCTATCGACAGTATCCTGTACTTTATTTATAAAGATTTTTAGGTCTGCAGAAGTAATTATGATTCTACACCGGAAACGCCAACGGCACGCCTATTTTTTTACCTTAGCAGTGTTATTTATTATTGTTTCAGATTTTTTCTCTATAAATAAGACCTTAAAAATACTTTTCACTTTAAGAAAGTTTTTTCAACGAATACGAATAATATTTTGTAGACGCCTACATTACTTATTTGTAACATAGACGGGTAAATAAAAGAAAATGTTGTCTACATCTGGCATTACTAGCGAAATTCCGTCGAAGCCGATACGTGGTTATGTCGGTTCATAATTGACTTGTCGTGTCAAATTACCGTGTATTAGTTGTGTTACGATATTCCCACCGTGGCTTATTATATTGTCCACCTCTATACTTATTCTTGCCCGGTTGTCGTTACTCAGTTACGAGAAGACATGATTTTTATACACTGTAATTATTGTTTATACAATTATTAAAATTATAAAGAAGCTTTAGCGGATTTCGCGGCATTTGAGATGAGAAACACATTAGATGATCCGCCAATAAAATTTTAGTAAAATAAATATTATTTAAAGTATTGAGTACCTAATTAATAACAAGTATGTTTGTCATATTTTAACTGCAAATATATATAAAACTTTAATTGTTATATAAAATAGTTATATATTTCCAATAATTTTTGTTTATAATCATAACTACATTTTTGTAATGTTGTTATAATATTTAATGCAAATATTAAAACAATTTTAAATTGGAGCAATTATGATTTAATTTCATGTAACTAACAAGTTTTATTTAAAGTTTCTTTTATATATACCTAGGACATGTTGTATAAAATATTATAACGTCATATACGCTTGAATATTTTCACAAAGAACTATTTTATAATACTCACCTATTTAACACATAATTGATATAAAGTATTTACCTACTTCTATATTATGTTTGGTCAGTTAATGAAGGCTCTATGGAAAGGAATTATTTTGATAACACAAATATGTATATTCATTTATTATTTATTTCATTTCATTGTGTAGCAATAGTCTATAACTAATTTTGGTAGAAAGCTTCCCAACTTTAAATACATAAAAAGGCTTGTTTGACCATCAAAACGGCAGTAATAACTTAAAAGAACATACACATATATACATTTAAAATAACACTTAAAATTTAAACAAATCGTTTCGTGGGACTCTACATAAAGAGGGGACTTACCGTAAGAGGTTAAAGGTTAAAAAATAAGCTGTAGCAGACGTTCGTATAGATAAGGGCGCAATCCAATAAATGTACGGAATATTGAAAAAAGTCACTATAATATAGGTACGTATACAATAATTTGGACTGTACATAATCTACGTTTACAGCACTAAATCGATATCCGGATAGAAACATTCACTGGTCGATAACCTGACTAAGAAGCGTCGTTACAAATTGCTCAGTGAGCCGATAAAGATATTCACACGTCGATTCGTCGACTCGGAGTCAAACTTCCTAAATCCGGGAGCGGTCACTGTCAGTGACTGGCGTTATGCGCAACTGAACAAGTCATTTTGTACAAGTCATTTTATAGTGGATTGGTACGTTATGATGCCGAGATTTACTTCGATTCTGAAATACATTTAAAAAATAAAGCAAAATGTTAACATAATACATAATACACACAACAATTAAAAACTTAACTTTTTATAGTTTATAAATATATGTATTTGTTATTTTTTTTAAGTTCATAGATAAAGTAAACGAAATAAATCCATCTGAAAGTAAGTGACCAAGATCTGTCCATTCCAATGATCTGTAAGATTGGCATACTACGTAAATTCCACCAAAGATGCGTTACTATTACTCATACATAGATTTGTTACCACTGGAGACAAAGTTAGAACGCCTCGGATAAATATGTATTTTTTCCTTCAGGTCCTATCTTTTAGAAATAGGTGGTGTGCAATGTGTGTGTGAATTTGAACCATAAAGAATTTTAATAACCTTAAAAACAATATATAATCAACAGGTTTTTCAGTTTAATGCAGATAATCTACCCAATAGATACTGGGTAGGTTACATTAGGATATCATTACACGGACAATGTAAAATCAACTTCATAAGAATCCTGGTTGAGTATAAAAATGAATCACAATGGTATACCACATGCCACAAATAGATGCTCTGTGCATAATAATATAAAATTTCATTATCGCACAAGGTGTTTGCAGGCAGGCTGTGTATTGACCTGTTAGAAGCAAAAAGTGCTGTAAAAACAAGCATTGATGGATTTCCCCTTAATTTGTGCATTTGTGACGGCCTAAACTATTTATTTACTATTTATTTAATCGAAGTTTTTTACCAATCTTTGCTTAGAAGGATGTCCGGCCTATGAGTCAGTGATTGAGTTTGGTGTTATAATTAAATTTTATTTAGTACAAGTACCTAACTAATATACCTAACTATTTTCAATACGTATACATATAACGTGCTTCAACTATCATATATTTTAGGATATATTATGTTATTCTTATTCAGGCAGGTCTTGCGTATTCAAACCACAAAGAGATTAACACCTTTACAACGAATTATTTTCGATTTAACATTACATTACTTCAAATTTACATTGAATACACTAAACTAACTAAAACTCTTAGCAAAATATAACATTATTGTCATTGTACGTAAGATTTACTAGGAAATACGCGGATTTTTTTCACAAAGCCTTGTACAGATATTAACAACTATGATGACATAATAATGGGTATTATAAAATGTTGTTTAAACTTTAACTAACACAGAATAAACCGCAAAAGTGAGTGGGTTAGTTAAAAATAACCCGTATCTCCCATAGTTACGTTGAATATAGTGAATTGACGTCATTATTGGCACAAAAATGGCCATGTGCGGTCTCCCGTGAGAGATGAACTAGTCACAGTCAATAGCGAGTGTAATATTTTGTATAAACATTTAAATTATTATACTAAAACATTATACTGCTAGAGAATGAGCTCAACTTTTTTACATGCTTAAATAAATAAATATTAATTTTATGACAAATATAATAAAGTAAACAACAATTTTGTTGTTTACATTTTGTTGTAGGGTAAAAGCCGGATAGTTGCCCCACTTTTGGGAAAAGCTCCATTACTGGAAATTAACTCATTATTATGAATA
>DWPV01003447.1:0-15203 GCA_018251915.1 Urbanus proteus proteus | reverse complement strand
AAGGTGGTAGAACTCTACGTAGTTCGACTCCGGCGGCACCACCGCCACACCTATTTCTGCCTTATAACAGCAGTGTTCAGCGCTGCTGCTAAAAAAAAAGGTGCGCAGTATGCTCGGTTGCTACATAAAATGTAAAAAAAGGTAATATGTCGTAATATTATCACGAAAAACGGTATTGTTGACGAGTAATCTGATTGTTGACTTTATTATTTCTTGATTTTCGGTGATTTACAACTGATTGACGAAATACTTTAACGAAATGAAAATATTATTTACCTATTCTAGGTTTAAATCTATTATTAGAGGCACGAATTTCACATTGTTCCAAGTTTGCATACAAGTAACAGACGGATCCACGGTGCATGGCCAAGCGCAAGAACGCCCGTCTGCGAACACGCCCCAGTTTTCCACTTTCCACGTATAATTGATACTTCGTATTGTGTGACAAATGGTGCAAGGTAAGAGCGGAGGCGGGGGTGAAATACTGCAATTAATTAATAGTACTGGTACTTTCTCGATTGATTGCGTAGACGGCTATTTGCGTATGCTATCTAGCTATAGAACCCTTTGTGGTTCGACTATTCTGTCTTGTAACTGCAATTTTAAGCGCTGTTGTGTTCTGGTTTGAAAGGTGTTACAACGAAGATATACTTATCCGAGTTCCAACTTAGTCCTCAGTGGTAGCAACCTATTAATGGATCTGTCTTAAGTGTCTTAACTGTCTTAAGGCAGGGCTCTGGTCTTTTCTGATGTTGATTACTGATGATGTTGAGGTATCTTATATCCTGATGGCCACCTACCATCAAGGGTATTGCATGCTCCTTTTCTGCTTACATATTATAAGAAAAGGTTTTATTGCCTTGGATAAGATACACTGAACCCATATAAATGATCCCGCCTCCGCTTATGACTCACAATAGATTACATCAATCGTTAGAACAAGAGTTTTAATTGAAGGTGTCAAGTTGAAAATAATAAGGTCAGTGAAATGTGTTCAATATCTTGATTATTTTTGATGCAATTATTTTTTACTCCTGTTTTCAAATGAATGAAATTATTTTGACGAAGTACCATCAAAATAATTTCATCACACATTAGCAGTACTTACATTACATTACTTAGCATTACAGTATTCACATTTTGCAGTAACTTTACATGTATTGTTGTATTGTTATATTACATTTAAATATACCTATTCAAGTATCTAAAAAATTAAAAACTAACATGAATTTTACTCCCTTGTAGAGTTCTACATAATATAAAACAAGGACGCTGTCTGTCCCTATGTATGCTTAGATCTATAAAACTACGCAACGGTTTTTGATGCGGTTTTTTAAATATAGAGCGTTTCAAGAGGAAGGTTTATATATAATTCATACGTGCGGAGCCGCGGGCAAAAGCTATTATTTAACAAAAGTGAACTTATAAGACCTTTTTATTGATATTAACCCTAGAAAAGGTTCAATACCCGCTTTTATAAGACCTCCATTTTTTGCTATTAAATCAGAATAGTTCGCAGTCGACCAAAAACTTTTCTGCTTGGAAACTTTTTTGACCAATGAATCGAAATAACTTTAGGCATAAATTGAAACATGATCAGAATTAGAACTTTGTGTAACCATAATGTTTTGTAAAGTTTTTTTTAGGGTTTCTACGAAAAATATCCGATTACTAAATGTATTGTAGATTACATGAACTGTAGACTGCCCATCCCTTTGTATTTTTAGGGGGATTTATTTCGAAACGTAATAGCTAACCAGATTAATCTTTCATATAAGTATTATAATTGTAGATAAGTTAAGAAATAAATTAAAATATTTCAAAAAATCCCTCACAAATTACATGTTTTATTAATCGTTAAAAATAGTGAATCCATTGAAAACCAATGAGGTAGAGATAAATACAAAAAATGTCACACTAGCGCTAAGAATACGGGATTAATTAAAAAAAATCCTCGTCAATTCAGGTCATACTCGATATTCTTCATTAGTCTTGATTTACCTAATCCTGTTTGCCCCAGTATCTTAAACACATGGAACTACATACAGATAATTTCTTATACATACTCTCCTTTCAATTTCTTATCATACTCTTTTTACTTTTAGTATTTATTTTTATTAAATGAATATTTACAAACAATTAACTAATATATAAAACTAAAATAAAAATAACAACTAAATATAACTATATATACCTATATATACTTTAGTATACGCTCCGTAGTTAACCCAATTTCCAATTCCTACCTTCAAACAGATGTTATTCATATCAAGAAAAAACATACTGGAATACGTTTACCAAGAACTCTTCCAATCATGTTTCCTCAAAGGAAATCCCAGATGGATGGAAAAAATAGAATCCGTTATGGTTCCACTTCAGAAATCACTGAGTTTACATTAGTTAGCTTAAGCTATATTAACTGTGGATGGAAAATTGCTGTGAAAATTGCGAAAAGAAACCTAGTTTTCTTTTACTGTTAATTTATGTTTCTGTGTTTATAGTGTCTACGCTTGAATACTGGTTTTAAAATTTAATAAGTAATCATCATAAATTCATCTGCAAAAAATACGAATTGAGAACCTCCTCCTTTTTGAAGTCGGTTAAAAAGTGGATAATAATTCCAGATAAATGTTAAAAGAATATTTGCTTATTGACTCCCGTCTGGCTTATTGGACAATTATTTATTAAAACGAATTAGAAATGTGAAAAATTATAAACATTTATTATTATTGACAAAAAAATCTTATTGTAAAATTTACGTTAAAATAATGTTATTGTTTATATTATTTTTAACCCGGCTGTCATTATTATTTATTTTTCACTTATAAAACAATACGAGAAAATTTGGAGGAAATAAGGTCAAACTTTTATAAAGTCTGATAATACTTTTCCACCACAGTGATATGGTCCTAAGCCGTTTGAGATACCTCTCAGAGTAAGAGGGCTTTAGGCTCTGTCCCACTGCTGGGCACGGGTGCCACCACCACCACCTGTGCCCAGCAGTGGGACTATAATGAACTTAAAACGAATTCTCATAACATCCGAAAATAAATAATGTAGTACTAAACTCTCCTTCATTATTTTTAGAATCACTATTAAGCCGAAAAAATATATATACCATTTCGCTTTAATGAAAATGATGTACCATTTTGAAATTTTACCTCGGGTATTATTTTTCATTTCATGAAAATCTAGGCTTAAAACCGAGATATTTTCTGCCACGAATGAATGGGATGAATGGTGAACAAAAGGCAAAAATGAAATTTAAGGTAAATAGTGGTTTTTAAGACCCTTGTTTTACCAAAAGCATGAATAGGTAAAAAGGTCGCGTAGGCCACAAGCTGTTTCTTTTATTATACACATACTAAAAACAATTAACAGATCAGAGATTTATCTTAACTGTTGAAATAGATAAATAACGCTTAACGCTTCTTTCATTAGGTTTTTCTACGAAATACATAAATCCACATTTAGATAAGAAATTTAAATTCATCATTCAGAAATTTGCCTGTCCGGGGATCGAACTCGGAACACATTGCGTCTCAGACTGGTATGGTGACCATCACGCGGGTAGTCTCGTGTACTAGATGCCAAAATACCAAATGAATCGTCAATTTCTATTGAGACTCAAAAATAATTAAATTAGATCTGTTAATGACTACCACTATATTTTTGATGCATTTATTTGAGACAAACTTATACCATACTTTCATACGATTTATTGTAAAATTTGAATTTCTTGTAGTTAATACGTCGGCAGTGAAACATATTATGAACGGCATTCTATATATTATATTGTCTCGCAATTGGAGCAAATCCAGAAGAGGGTGTGACGTTTCCTGATTCAAGATAAATATTTTGGACTGACGTAAAACACATGAGTGACAGTCATAAGTCAGATTATAAAGGTCTTATCCGAAGTTAGTTTTATGGAATTTGGAACAACTTCCTGTTCATGTGCGCCCAATATTGTTGAGAATATTGTATAAATAAAAACTAGGCGATCCCCGCGGTTTCACCCGCGTAAAAAGGCAAATATTTAAATATAAGATCGTAAAATAAAGTTTAACCCAGTAAAATATTTAAACATAAGTGATATCCGACTCTCAGTGGGTACAGTGCGCGCTAATGGATTTTTCAAAAATTTAAGTGATCTATGTCACGCCTTAGATCTTCAGCTATCTTCCAGTAAAAGCCCCGAAAAAATTGGTCCGCTTAAAAGATTACCTCAGCTATATTATTTTTCGTCTGTCTGTCTGTCTGACTGTCTGACAGACAAAAAAATATTGCATTTTTGTTATAGGTATCGTGTATACTTTCATATGCATTGAGTCAAACGTTGTTATTTTGAAATCACAAACAGACACTTCAATTTTATTTATTTGTGCAGATAAATAAAAGAATTCTCCAGAAGGTTTACTAATTCGGTCATTTTGTTCTTCCAGACATCTTTGCCATCAGAAGAAAGGGTGAAGCGTGGCTTAAGCACCAAATGCGCGTCGCGGGAGACTTCTTCCTGTATAGCTTACGAGCTGGTCGACTCCGTTGATAAGCTGATGAAGACTGCGGCCATTCAGCTCAGTGATGATATGATGATAGTTGACGAAAGGTGGGTATCTCACAATTTCACCAATCTTATAGGTGTTATCGTCACTACATAGCATAAAACAAAGTCGCTTAAGCATAAAACAAAGTCGCAAAGGGACAGAGATGTCCCTATATCCCAATGTATGCTTAAATCTTTAAAACTACGCAACGGATTTTGATGCGGTTTTTTTTAATAGGTTTATATGTAATTTAAAGGTTTATACGTAATTTAACGCGTGCGAAGACGCGGGCAAAAGCTAGTAATATATAAAAATGAGTAGGTATGTCTTTTATAAGTAGAATCGTAAACTATGTACTTGATCATGTGATGATCTTTAGAAAAGTTGTTGTACATGAGCTCACGAAGGTTTCTGAGTTGGTACGACCAATTTTCGGTAGATGGCGCCACTGTCATTCCAATGAATTTGTATGTACATAATATGTATATTGTCGTTCATGCTGATTTTGAATTGAAACGAAAACATTAATGCGGGTAAAACCGTGAGGATCAGCTAGTTGATAATGATACCTCAAATCAAACAAGCATGCAGAACCATTTTTTTTAAAAACGCGAGTGATACCGCGGGCACTGCTAGTGTATAGGTATGTAAAATCGATGTTTAATGGATTTTTCGTAGACAGACATTACTTATTGAGAGCTTTTAAGATACAATAACGATAGTCTTTAACGCTAAAGTTTAGATTTTCATCAAAGTTTTTGGATTCTCACGGGAAACTTTACAGCGATGCTGCGATAAATCCTTAATGCTAATATTGATAAGCTTGCATAATGCCTTTGAAATAAAAAGCTTAAACAAGTCGTTTAAAAACATTTTATGATGAGTTTTATCAAAGTTGTACCGACCTTTGCATGACAAAGGTAGTTAAAAGACAATTATTTGACGTCCCCTACGCAAAAGGTCGTAACTCGTCTTTTTGGAAAAATGAGATTTTAATACTTTCATTCGGTATTACTACAGTTCTTGTAAGAATGTATAAATATTTTCATTAGTTTGCTCGTATTGTTTATTACTTTTGATTATTTTACGAAAAATATGCATAATCAATTGATTCGTGTAATCTTATTACGCTCTGTTAAAATTTATAAGATACCACGTTTCTTCCTAATTAGTACATTAAAAAAAATTAAAATCGCTCTCCTAAAAAGTGACGAATTTAGACATACAACCTTGTGCTTGAGAGCCATGGATTTGTTGGCCTCTTTGATAATGTCTTCAATATGGAAATCTCTTGAAGTTGATAGGGGCGGATGTTATTAAAATATCTTATAAAAGTAAGCAGTAACTTATATTAAACAACCTTCCTTTTCTAGCTTGTGGTCATTCAGGTACAGTAAGTATAGTAACGTAACAAATAAAAAGTACTTTATCAAAGTAATTTATGTTTCATTAAAATAGTCTTATAAGTTTATAAAATTGCCGCAACACTTTAATATCCCACTGCTGGGCACGGGTCTTCTCTCACAACTGAGAGAGGCTTGGAGCGTACTCCACCACGCTGCTCCAATGCGTGTTGGTGGAGGGGATATGGGTTAGTGGCCAAACCGTGTCGAATGTTTTCAAACGAAAACAACCAGGACTGACAGCTTAACGTGCCCTTCGAAGCACGGAAACGAGCATAAACTTTTTGTCGCTAGCGGTCACCCATCCACCTACCGACCGCGCCCGACGTTGCTCAACTTTGTAGATCAGTTAAGATCTACGCAATTCGCAGAGCTACACGTGTTTTAATTAATTTTCGCTTTTTTAAATTATCCAGTCGAAATTATTAGGTTTAATTTTATACAAAGAAGCTTAAGAGTTAAGCTGAAACACTTTAATCACACAAAGGCATATTAATTTTATACATATTAAAGAGAAATGTGCTTTTTATTATTAAAACATTTCTGGTAAAATATTCATTGTAACAATATGATAATGCAGGCAGAATCCAGATAATTAATTTCGAAATATCTGCGTAAAGGTACTTTTCACTGAAATACAGTAATAAGCCGCTTAACGTTATGAACACAGACATATATCGAGATAGACTCCGCAAGTGCATATACTTGGCGTGTCAAAAACTGATCGTAAAGGAGGCGAAATGAGCTTCCTTCGACGAAACGAAATCAAAAGTAATACCTACATTATAACTACATAGTATAAAATAAAGTCGCTTCCGTTGTCTGTATGTTTAGATCTTTAAAACTACGTAACGGATTTTGGTGCGGTTTTTTTAATAGATAGTGATTCAAGAGGATGGTTTATATGTATGTATAATTACATCCATTATATGGTAGAGAAGCCGCTGGCCAAAGCTATTTGTGTTACATTAAATGCTAGGAATTCAACAAAAACGGTTGTTTGAGGTAGGTAATGAAAAAAAATGTTTACATCTTTCCAATAAGTTTTTTTTTTAATTATATTTTTGTAATATATTAAGAAGAAATTGCAAAGACCTTGTCAGTTGGTTGTCAACTAATAAAAGAATTACCAATGTGGTTTCGGCGTTTCCTTAATGAATATCTACCCAATACATAATAATTTTATTATCAAAGGTGTTCTTATAGAGAAATTTTACTGAAAAAGTAACATACTTAGATTTCATACAAATGACGATAGATGCGTAATCTGTTGAAATATGTGTCTGTGGTTACGAACATGTTTCATCCCATCTATCACGTATGATATTAACTACTATACATCTATGTCAAAAGTTATCAATCTGTGAGTTCTGACATGTTAGGGGTCTTCGGGAATGAAGATAAGCGAAAAGGTCAAAATATTTACGGAAAAAATAGTTTCATAGTTTGTTATTTTTTACTTGCTGTTCCCCGCGGTTTCACTCGCGTTTAAAAAGAAAAAAATACTTATTTAAACATAAATGTCATCCCGCTCTTTCGCGACGGCGCGCGCATGCACGTGGAGCGCGCGCTAGTGCTTTTTCAAAATATAAGTAGCCTATATAACGCCTTAGGCCTTCAGCTATCTTCCAGTGAAAGTTCCGTCAAAATCGTTTCAGCCGTTTAAAAGATTAGCTCAGCAAAATAGACAGACAGATAGACAGACAACAGACAGACAGATAAAAATATTTTTATTGCATATTCGTTATAGGTATCGTGTATATTTTCATATGCATTGAGTTAAAAAAAATGTTATTTTGAAATCACAAATAGACACTTCAATTTTATTTATTTGTATAGATTCTTTAGTTTTCTGTTTTTAATACTAGAGTATGTCCTTATTTATGCGAAGTCTTTTAAGTAAGAATATAACGTTAATCAATACAGTCATTTTCGAAATGTAACAACATTAATGTTGTTTCCAAGATTAGTTCAGAGCGATATTTATTTGTTTGCAGTTTTGAGTTGCTAACACTAAAAATTTTTACTTTTTAAGCATTATGCTTTATAACTGATTACAAAAATCCATTAACGTTAATAGAATTTATCAAGTAAGACTCTTCCACAAATTAACATCATCAGACACCTAAAGGATTTACCATCAATCATCAACTTCATTGGAATTGATATAAAAATTCTAAATAAACATCTAAAACTCTAAATTGCCACAATCTTAAATCATCAGACATGCAAATATTAGATTCATCGTCAATCATCACTGAGATTAATGTAACAAGTCTGAAAACGAGGGTTTATGCTGTGAGTCATTTATTTATTTATTTATTTATAAGACTTATCAACAAAATTACATGTAAAACAACCATTGGACACTTAGCTTTATACAATACTAGTATTAACCCGCAGCTTCGCTCGCGCTCATCCACATAATGAGGCCGTAGGTATAAAAGTAGGTACATTGTAGGTATAAAAGTTATTTTTCTATCCCGCGGGAGTAGCATCACTTTTCGGGATAAAAGGTACCCTATGTCCTTTTCCAGACCCCCGACAATGTTTGTGCAAAATTTCATAACGATCGGTTGAGTAGTTAAAGCTTGAAGGCGTTACAAACAAACAAATAAACGGACTTTCACATTTATAATAATAATTATTATTTATAATAATTAGGATTAAAGAATGGTAAGTGGTAACTGTCGGCCATTGATGATTAATCAACGTCGAATAAATCAGTCAGTGAGGTATCTTAACTCGTCTTGGGTATTGTCAACTAGTATTAAAAGATACCACGGTCAGCAAATACGTCTTTTTATTTAAACCATACATCTTGCAGTAAAGTATTTTAACATATAAGTACGTATAATATGTACTACTTACGAAAAAATGAAGCAAAAGATAGATTAGTTTAGTTCGAAATTTGATTTTAAATCTCGTCGACGGAACCAATAAATTGAATGCACGTTGATTGGCTAGATATCGCCCTGGACGTCACGTCCGGTGAAGTCACGTGGTCCATTTCCTACCTCTGCGCCTTAAAAACGTTCCATTAAGCTTCGTCGAATTTTAATTCGAAATTCAACTTTATAGCAACCGTTGACGGCGTCTGTAATTGAATGCGCGTTGATTGGCTAGTTGATATCACGCGCTCGACGTCACATCCGGTCGCGTCACGTGGTCCATTTCCCGCTCAATTTCCGATACAGCCAATGACATTTGTTGACCGGCGGTCGAGAGAGGCGGGTGTCTTCAATTTTCTTGTTACTGTGTTTGAAGATGTTTTTTTCGTGCTACAGAAATAATAGGTATTTTTGCATCATAACAGCAGAATACAAATCCATGTAATTTACTTTCAGGTGTCAGGATGGTTGGATGGTTAGATGTTGGATGGATGGTTATATTTTATTTCTTTGTTTATGTTATTTTTTGCGTTTTATCATTTTTGAAAATATCACATGATAAACGAAGAAACTGTTCTAATCTTTAAAAATGCCTTCAACGGGACCGCCTCAAAACATGACCCAACAATTATTCACTAATGTTTTTTTACAGACAAAGCCTCAAAACCAGCTTCCCTATAAACGCACCGTCACGCTTCATTTTCAGCCATTTAAAACTAGACGAGAAAAGGTATAAAGCGTTATGAATTTTCCCAAGTACCTCTTGAAACCTTAAAAGCGGCGTCGTATTTCAAATATGCAAAGTTCGATGTTTTCGAGATTAAATCACGGAGCCGACCTTTGTTCCGCACTTCTTTGTTTAAGCCCCATTATGTTTTTAACGGTATATTAATTAAATTTCACCCGCACTCCTGTTAGTATATTGTTATCCGAAATTAATAACTTTTGAACCATTGTTTGTGTTTTGAATTTTAAAGGAATCATATTGTTCGCAAATATCGGATAGATGTCGGTAATAGCTTCAGCCGTTTACGGATTTGAATCCTTTTAAGAGCTGTTATAAATAATACGATTCTCTCCGAAAGTTTAATTTATTTAATTAAAGTCTTATAAAGCATTCGTATTATTATAACCATTAGCCACTCTGTTTCAGGGTCCGTTTTGTTCTTAGAGAAAGTATTTATGTAGCTTCAGTAAGTGGTATTCATGAACGAATGGTTACCTAAGAGTTAGTAGAACTTCCATCTGTCAAGCTGAAAGCTGAGGTTTTAATTACCAAGTTATGTACTTGTTAAAAATACTATCTATTGTTTTAACGACGAACAGCAACATCATAAGGAGTAGATGAGAAATAAATGTTCATATGGATCTTCAAAGCATATCAAATCTATGTATTGATAAATGTTCATAAGAATCTTCAAAGCATACCATACCATATCATATCTACGTAATGTTTTCAAAATTTCAAAACTTATCCAACGTTAGATTATGGCCAGAGCTCCCAACAGTTGGACGATAAGTTTTCGTTCAGTCGAGGAAATAAACGTTAAAGGGAGTGGTGTACTCTCTCTGTTTCTTGATGAAATTGGCACAAACGACTTGCAGCTGGCCGTTGCAGTAATAGAATTATATGAAAAACTAGCTTATCCCCGCGGTTTCACAAGCATTAAAAAAGTAAATTGGCATATTGCAAGTTATACTCGGCTCTCCCGCGACGGTAGCCGCATGCGCACGGAGCGCGCCCTAATGTTTTTTTTCCAAAATTAAAGTATCCTAAGTTATGCCTCAGACGTTTAGCTATCTTCCAGTGAAAGTCCTGTCAAAATTAGTCCAGACATTTAGAAGATTACCTCAAACACACAAACAGATAGACAATTTTTTTCTAATTGCATGTTCGTTATAAGTATCATATATGCATTTAATAAATGCATATAAAAGTTTAGTAAAGAGGTACCTATTATTTTGATGTTACAAACAGACACTTAAATTTTATTTATCTGTATAGAAATGTATTTATACCAGGCAGTGTCATGTGAACTACCGTAAATTTATTTTTTACTCTTTAGTCTTTAGATAATGTTATTGGTCATGGAAAAAGGGGGTAGAAGATTTTCCTAAGGGCAAAGACTGGGATATGTCAGATTATTTTTCACTCTCCTAATCTAAGGAGATTATATTACATTACTAAAACTTCCTTGGTGGACTCATCATACAAGCTTAAAAGGCGGATGGTTCCAGGTTGGATCTCTATAAATAACGAAAAGAATCGTAATTATAATGCCTTGAAAGCGTAAAAGATCTCAGAAAACATCAGTTATTTCAAAACTATAAATGGATACATCAATTTAAGTTATTTGCTTCACATTTCCAGATCAGTGAAGGAAATAAAAGTGAACGGAGCTCCGCACGGATTCTCTCTCGGTGAAATTACTAGAAACGACAGCCAACTGTTTTAATAATAGTATTATACGATGTTCCAAATAGTTTAGTATTTGTGAAGACACTATCTTAGTGATTTAACCCAATACTGTCCGAGTGCTGGACGCAGGTCTTTGTAAAAGTGAGATTGGTTTATAGTTCACTAGCTTTTTCCCGCAGCTTCGCACGCAATAAATTACGTATAACCCATCTTTTTGAATCACTCTATTCTAAACTACTACTACTAAAATCTTTTGCTTAGTTTTAAAGATCTAAGCATACATAGGGACAGACAGCGGAAAGCGACTTTGTTTTATACTATGTAGTGATATAGTTGTAATATGGTTTACTAATAAGTGAACTGCATACAAATTTGCCATATTTGATAAATATTCGTTTTTTACCTAAAAACCTGCTTGTATACGTGTATTTATGTATTTGTGTTTGTGTTTGTGTACACACAATCAAAGCATGTTCTTATTTGACATCTGTGCCGGACACCTGTATTGTCCATTCTTGGTATATTCTGATACACAATTTATCATGTTAACATCGTTATATTGTTTGTCCATAATAAACGAGGACGATGGGGTAGGCGGGCAAACGCTGTGAATTATTAATGATTTAATTAGAACATTGGTATATTTATAGCAATTTTCTCTTGGACTCGTCTGGTATATTTTAATATTAATATTGTAAATAATATGCATGAAATCCCGTGTATTTTCTGGGAATTTTGATAAAATGAGAAAAAATAATAAATAGTCTTGTGTAAAAGATATATATTTTGGTAACACGCAAAATAAAACAAAAGTGAACGTGTTTATTAAATTACACTGAATTAAGAATTTATCTGATATTTTTTTTTTATATAGCGCTTAACAATTAGGCCTCGTAAACGATATCACTAAATAACAACTAACAGTCAAATAAGCTGAAAAAATCTTTGGTACATGCAAATAGAATAATGACTTTCGAGAATGCCAGTTTTTTAACCGGAAGCACTAAAATTAATTTTGTTCACATACATAATTTCAATTACAACGGCAGCAGTTTAAAAAATCTAAAAGTTTATTAAATTCCCACATCTTACGATAGATGATACGATAGAGTATTACGATATTCCCGCAAAAATATTTTCATATCACCATAACGATCCCGTCACGGCGGCCGCAAACAAATCACGTTTAATGTGAGTCGGCTTCCTCATTACATTTTTTAGAAGGTTGACCCAGTTATCCGCGGATTAAATCCCTATTTCCGGGAATTTTCTGGAAATTCCCGAATCGCGTTTGAATTAAGCCGACTGACATTTCCCGTTAATACGTGTTTAGCCTTGAGCGGGGATTTCGGGCGAATAATCGGTTGAATAGTAAAATTTGGGTAAGGAATAGCATGGAATCCTGGGAAATAAAGGCAATTTGCCACTAAACCATCCGATATTGAAATACTTGGATTTATTCAGGAATTTTGGGATTAGACGCTATTCAGGGGACATTAGAAACAAAATACCTTACGTAGCGGTGGCAGCGAAGGCTTGTAACAATAATAATATAATCAACAATAATAATCAAAATTAATTAGTACCTATAAATTGTAATATCGTTAGGTCATCTATCCAATTATTGAACACGCTTAACCAAACACAATTATTATGAACACCGTTGTTTAAAAATGACAATATTTTAATCAATAATCATTAAACTAAGTAGCTGGTTTTTTTGTTCATAATTACAACCTTTTGTTATAGCTCTGCCAGATTGTTCACTCCCAAGACACCTAAATTGTAGGAAAGACTCTTAAAATTGCTTGGAGCATACTCCACCACGCTGTCCCAGTACAAATGGAGACCCATATAAACGCACCCTTATACTAAAATACTAAACTATTCTGCATGTATACTAAAATTAAGTTCCAATTCCCTGCCAATGAATATTAATATCCAATTTGTAATATTGACATATTATTATGATGTTGACATTCGATTAAGAGCTTTTGATAAGGACTTCAATAATTGTTGGTATAAAGTAGTTTAATATGTTATCAAAATATTAATTACAGAGTTGCTTCATTTAATGTGAACGTCACATCATCATCATGTTGTTAAGTTTAATTTAAACTTAAATAGTTAATAATGCACATAATGAACTTCAAAAAAGGGGGATCTTATTAATTCGATCGTTCATTTTTCACTCCACGTTTATTTCTCCATCTAGTTATTTAAACCTTTAGTAATAGTACCTTTTTTGTAGTAATATAAGGTCACGATTCCAAGATTGAAATTTGTACTTAAACTGACAATAAAATGGTCTATTTAATTAGGTCTAAGTATTCTTTAGTTAGTAATAATAATTATTTTAGTCTTATAATGTAGGTAGGTAGATAGTGTTGGAGACATGCGCATAAAATATACATATTATGTATGTTTGGCGTAATATCTAAATATCTAACTATCTATATATCTAAATATGTATTTCCTTATACTTTTGGGTTCATGCCGCTTCTTCTATTAAGGGAATGACCTATAGTCCACAACTGATTAAATGCTGGTATAGTTATACCATTAAGAACATAATAAAACAAGGTTGAAATTCATACTACACTATCACTTTGTAATTTTATATTGTAAAACAATAAAACTCGTAATTTTTTAAAACGTACGATAACCGGTTATACAATCCGGTTAACGTAACAGATGTAACGTCCCTAATGTATTCGCGGCGCGTCGGCTACACCTAAACCCGGGTGAGGTGTAGATACGCAGGTTAATCTTATCCGGCTCTTTGATTTATTATCCTCGCGTTTTGTTAGTGCGAGTTCCATCTGTGATTAATATTGTTTTATTCTGAGGCAAGTGTTATAAGTAAGGGCGGAAAAGAACAGCAGAATATTTATGTTGTATGTTGTGAGGTACAATTGGTATTGCATATGATGTACGTTGCAGTACCTAGTACCTTTTTTAGCACAGTTAGTCCCGAGCTTGATTCCCGGCTAGACAAATATCTGAACGATGTAATTAGATTTCTGTCCTGGGTCTAGGTGTTTGTGTATTAGTCTTTGTGTGTCCATGGCATCCACAACATAGGACAAAATTCTACTGTGGGGCTATGAGTGTATATAATATACATTATAATGACCCGCGTGATGGAGCGGTCACCCTACCGGTCTTATATGCTAGGTATAGATTCCGGGTTCGAACCCCAGTCAAGCAGATATCTAAATAATATTGTCTGTTCAGGGTGTGAATGTTTGTGTATTCACCTTTATGTATACAACACATATGCAATCAAGATAGTAGATAGTAGTAGAAATATTGTATGAGTGTAGAAAGCGTCATATACCTACTCGTATTATCTTTTAAACAAAAACGTTCAATCCTTTAGTGCAAATATTTACCGATTTCGTTAGCTTAAAGAACCAACAGATCGTAACTCCGTAACAAGGTTGATTCAAGAGTTTAAAGTTTTATGCGCTTAGCTTTGTTGGGTTTAGCGCGTTTATTTTCAGATTTAAAAGTGTTTAAATAGAAAAGACTACACTTTGGAACTTCTGAACGTTGTTAAGGCTATTTATGAAACTGTTTCTGCGATAAAAGCCGTGTTTTAAGGTTTTAAGAAACGTTTTTTGTAAGAAATAACAATTTCAGATGTTTTACTAGGATTGTTTTTATTAATTAATAAAGTGGTATTTTTACATTTTGACTGTGGTAGCATCAATGGAACTATTATTTCTTTTTATATTTCTTTACTAGCTGAACCCCGCGATTTCACCCGCGTTTAGAAAGTCAAAAAGATTACATATTTAAACATGAAAGTCATCCCGCTGTCCCGCGGTGACGTGCGCATGCGCGTGGAACGCGCGCTAATTGATTTTTCAAAAATTAAAGTAGCCTATGTTACGCCTTAGACCTCCAGCTATCTTCCAAAGAAAGTCCCGTCAAAATC
>DWPV01003446.1:0-15205 GCA_018251915.1 Urbanus proteus proteus | reverse complement strand
TTAAATTTCCGTTCTTGGTCTGGGTGTGTGTCCTTGTCTTGTGTGTTGTCCATGGCACCCACGACACAGGAAATCCTTTTGTGGGGCTATGAGTGTGAAGCATTGTTTATTTATTTATAGTTGCCTATTATTATATTTATTATAATTATAGTTACCTGCAGTATCTTTTTAATAAAATGTGGATTTTGTACGTGTTTGCTACTTCAAGTTACAAATTCATATTGTGAAGTAGAGGGTGTCTAATTTAAGACTGTTGGTCATATATATACAAATAAATAAAATTGAAGTGTCATAGAAGTGAATAGCCAGGTATCATGTTTAAATATGTATTCCTTTTTACTTATTTAACTCTGGAGAAACCGCAAGGATCAGCTAGAAGACTAAATAAAAATGCTAAATATCAGCTCAAGTTGTACAAATTTTTGTTTTACAACATAATTCATAATTTCAAGCTGTGAGTATAGAAATTGTTTCTTTGAATATCTACAAATAAAATCAGTATCAGAGGATCAGAGGATTAGGATTAGGATAAGGTTTTTTCTAAACAAACTTTCTAATGCAACTGGCAATCTATGTTTTAATCTTTATTATTATCTATTTGTAGATTAAGCAAAAAGTAGCAGACATAGACAAGCAACTTAAAGAAATAAAAAAGGACCTCAAGCCTAAGACCCCATCAAAGCAGCCAGTAAAGCCTCCAGAGAAGAGGCCTGAGAAGAAAGTAACTAAGGAAGATGTTGCCAAAACTGCGGAAGATATGGTTAAAATGGACTTATAACATCTAATTTATATAACTGTAAATAAATATATATTATTTATGCCATGATCGTTTTATTAGGTACTTCAGGAAAACATCCTACAATTGTAAGTAAACATTATTAACTTACTTTACATATTTTACTAATCATTTACTTTTTGGAAAAAGAGCTAAGTAGTGACCCCAGATTTTAAATGATCCGTCTAATCTTTCTATTATGTCCTGGGGAATGGCTATGTTTGATTAATTGTAATTTGCAACTGTACTCAATTTAGAAAACTTTAAAAGCGTAATTCAAATGACTAGTGGCTCCATCTCTTGATGAGTTGCAATGTCTGCATAAAGGCAACCAAAATTAATAGAACCACTTATTAAATTTCTTAAATACAGTAAAAAGTAAAATACTTTGTTGACGTAAAGACTAGGTTACAGGTGGAAATAAAACAATAAAATTGAGTTTATTGGAGGTACCTCATAAATAAGTAACAACTTTTGTTAATTTGTCTTTTTATTGTTAAATTTAACAAAATATAACATTATTGAAAACTTAATATTAATTAATAAAAAATTAACAATGTTAACGGTGGTAGCGCTGTCATATCCAATTTTAGTAAAGTATTAAGTATACCCAATCTCTCGTTGTCACGTAATTTGATTACGCAAATGAAAGTACTAGGAAGACAGAAAAAAAAACAACAAAAACCACCAAAACCCTATTGCATGTTTCACATACTGAAATACGCGAAAAATGAATAGTTAAACCCGAAACACCTATTAAAACATGAAAAAGAAAATGCATTATTATAAAAATATGTTCAGCATTTTATTGATTTTTATTGTTTTATTCCTCGTCTGTGACGTCTGGTTCCGCTTGCTCGTCGTCGCTGACGTCTGCAGCATCATCGGGGTCGGCAGCGTCCACTTGAGGGCTTTCTGGTTCCTCCACAATGGGTTCAGCTTCATCCGCTGGTACTTCGCTGCAATTAAAAATATCACCTGAATTTATAATATAAACCATGGTGCGCTGGCTTAACAGTCAGGTACTTTATTGCGGAAGGTTTATGTTAAAAAATCCAAAATACTTCAATAGTGTTATTTATTGGAAATTGGAAGTTAGAAGGAAAAATTAAGATAAAGTCATCTTGACATCGATCTTCGCAATCCAACAGAAAGCATTGCAGATAGCGGTAAACTGGTAGTGTGATCTTCAAACGAGTTGCAGAAAGTCATGGTAGAATAATCATCGATTGAGTGACCTTTTTTTTGACCGTGATCCATTTAAAATTCAAATACCACATCAATAGATCGACGTCGATCAAGGGCATCGATCGACAACTGACGAATTAGTTGTAGCCTCCCTAGCAATTCTTGATTTTGAAATAAGTTACTTTTTCAAACTTACCTAGAGTCTGCGTCAGCTACGTTGTCCGCAGCAGAACCGCTGTGTGAGAGCTCTTCGAGACGAGCAGCAGCCAATTCCGACTCTTGTCTGGCGATCTCCGCCAATTCTGCAGCCTGCAAATTTTATGTCTGTTAATATTAAGTTAATTTTGCAGATTACTCTTGTTTTTGCGCTAACAATGTTCATATAAAACTGAAACTTATTTCCAGTAACGTTAAGTAATCCCAAAGAACATATTTAGAATAAATTAAATTTGAAATTTTACAAAATCAACTATTTTACCTGTCGTGCTAGCTCTGCTTCCCGCTCTTCTTGGGCTTGTCTCTCTAATTCTTCCAATTTAGCGAGCTCCTCTTGTCTTATCTGTTCTGCAAGCCTCTCTTCTTCCAAGCGAGCCTCTTCTGCTAGCTTTGCTTCTTCGGCTAACCTAGCTTCTTCAGCCAATTTAGCTTCTTCGGCTAATCTTGCCTCTTCAGCTAATCTTGCTTCTTCAGCTAATCTCGCCTCTTCGGCCAAACGGGCCTCTTCTGCGAGTCGTGCTTCTTCTGCCAATCTTGCTTCTTCCTCAAGCCTGGCTTGCTCAGCCTTGCGAGCTTCTTCAGCAAGCCTTGCTTCCTCCTCAGCCCTTCTAGCTTCTTCTTCGGCTCTTCTGGCTTCCTCTTCTGCCTTGCGCTTAGCTTCCTCCGCTTTACGTGTTTCTTCTTCGGCTCTCCTCTTTTCTGCAGCTTCACGTTCAGCCTATGAGAAAAATACTATTATTTATTATAAATTCTGTTAGACACATTAATGAAATTTTCCTTAAAATTTCGTACCAACCTGAGCTTTGCGTTCTGCTTCTCGTTTAGCCTCTTCCTTTAAGGCCCTGTAAAATTAAACAAGGCTATGTTAATACGTCATTAAATTGGTGTAATCACCAACTAATAATGGCGAATGTGGCTAATAATATAAATGTTTTACACATATTTTATCACAAAGTAAGTCTACATTTGAATGCACATTACATAACGTCGAAAACTATTGTATTTACCTACTCGTATTCTTTTTAATATTCAAAAAATAAATTGTAAGCCCGGTTTGTTGCCATTTACAGTCAGGAATAATCAATATTAACTACGCTACTTTTTAAAACAGTCACAATGTGAGGATAAGTATTATTAGTGCAGCAGCACTTACTTCTCTTCTGCAGCACGAGCTTCTGCTTGCCTCTTCTTCTTAATTTCAGCCAAGTCAGTAGCTGGAGCTAGTACGGGCTCAGCGGTAGTAGCGCGGAATCTCTCCAAGCGTTCAGCCTTCGCAGCCTTCAGCTCCAAAGCTGGGTCTTCCATTATCTGTGGCGCCTGGAACTTGCGGCTGGGTCTCCACGGAAGTAGTTTCACTGCACCGCGGCCAATGAAACGGTCGCGTAGTACCAATGATCATTGGCGAAATGTTAGCTGATGTTTAGTTTGCTCAGATCTATGATGCGAGAGCTAGACATTTCGATTATGGGTACCAATGGTCATTGATGGTAATAGTTAGAACACAGTAGCATCCCTTGTGAAGTCGTGCCCTCGTTTATGATTGTTATTGTCTATGACCCCAGTCCTAAGCTCAGTGAAGAATGAACATTCTGCTGCGATGTCTCGTTCTTGCAGTAAAGCGTGTAGAAGCTGCGTGTCTCGGCTGTGTGCACGTGTGAGCAATATTGCACGACTTCAATGAAATGTGATTTCATGCTGTCCATTACTGTGTTTGTAAATAGTGTTGATGGACCATAATGCCTAATGTAATCCCCGAAAGTTGTATCTAATTTAAATATATCTTATGTAGGTAATTACAGATATCCTGATAATTTTCTTAGTGAAATTAATAGAAAAGTAATCAATTTCTAAATCTAAACACTGTCATTCAATCGCCATCATAATATTTTAACTAACTTTTTTGGTATTACTGTAGCTTGTATCTTTTAAACTTAAATTATATTTAAAACTTAAAATTAGGTACAATATTTTATTACAAAAATATTAGGTGTCAATATTTTAAGTACTTTCACCAAGGTAACTACATTACGATTGTTTGTTTTTTAGTCGAGAAGGCGAAGCGTTAAAAAGCTTGGATCTTCTAAGCGTGACTCGGGAATCTACCATGCAAACTAATTAAAACAACGAAAAGTGTGATAAAAATATTTTTATTGTTAAACAAAATCAGTTCTGTTAAGTGAAAACGAGACGTCTCGATCACCGACAATTCGCGGCGAGCTCACCGCGCTATCACGACATTGACTAGAAGTTGTGTATATCATTCGTTCGTTGTAAATATAATAATAAAATAGTGTTTGATTCGGGTAAAACGTTTAAAAAATATATTTTAATGATATGATATCGGTTAGTCGGAGAGTGTTATACCGAGATCAGAGAGGCGGGCGCGGCGCGGGCGCCGGTCGGAGCCGGGCGCCCGCGCCGGCCGGCGGAGCTACGCGCACTGCGCCGCCGTCGGCTGTTCCGGCGCGTCGCCCGCTGCAAGAGACACCACACCCAGGGTTAGACACGGAATTTATACTCCATTTTTAAGCTGCTCGTTTATACGCCGACTACGTCGGAGTGGAAGCACGGTTTATAACTTGCCGTCCGGTGAGCCAACCTCGCCACTCTATATTTCAGTGGAAAGCCAGAAGAAAATTAATGTTAACGCTGGATTGTTACATATTGGGATGATTAGAGTTTTGAAGCAGATGAAAATTATCCATTACTATTATTTTTTAATGTAATTGTAGGTCCAAGTGATTATTAGTAAGCGTTTATCTCTCTTAGATCGTTTGATCGTTTCGTGATTTTATTCAATAAGTTTCTGTGCCTATTTGAAACAAGCTTGCAGTTCACCTGGTCTTTAGTAAGTGCACACTGCAATGTCACCAGAATCAGATTAGTATTATGTATTTGTAGATACTGGCTTTGGCCCGCAGCTTCGTCCCTGTGGGCTTCGTATACCACGGTGGAAATATTCTATGTGTTAATCTTACCTGGATTAACAGTAGATTTTTCTTTTTCGACTCAATGAATTAGGCCCAATGAGTAAATACGTATTACGTATGTTATAATCTTATTATTATAAACGTAAACGTAAGGAATAATATACATTTCTTGAGCGAATAAATATAAAGTTATCTTTTTGTTTCCATTTTAAAAATTTATTATGCTCTTGTGCAGAGTTGCATATTTTCGCTTATTACGCATTTCAACGTTAACATATTGACATATTCACACATATAAAATTCACCTAAACATTTCCTTTCAATTCTATTAAAAAAACATTTAATAACTTTAAACATTTCAACATTATAATTATCCAGTAGCGGATTAACCCAGGGGCTCAGTGGGCTGGAGCCTAGGGCGGCAGATTCAAAGTGCGGCAAATATATTGTAGACGACCTTTTTTGCCAACTTTCACAACAAACAATCTTATCTTGACGACCCATTTAAGCTAACTGCAGGGGCGGCTGCAATTTGTCATTTTCTGATTCCGCGATCGTCTGTACGGCCCGAAACTAAAATGTTGACTAGCAGAGGTCGGCAAAGGGACATACATTTCAATATCCTACTGGCGGCAAATGTCTAAACCTGTCACTGTCATTGTACAATTTCAATTTTAACGTTATCAATAGGTTTGGTATGGTAAATTATCTTTATAACATTTATTAAATATTCTTACTCGTCACCATAAGTCAATAAAATATTTAACCTCAAAAATGTTCAAGAAATTGCTTATCTCGGTATAAGTACCTACATCCTACATTATTATACTTACTAAACTAATATCATATCATATCATTAAATTAAGATGAACATCGTTTTATTCTGACTTAAAGTAGGCGCCTACTAAAAATATTAAAACTTAATAATTTATCAAGTCTTACAAATCTATACTCTACAAAATATCGGTAAAATTATATCGTAACGGGAAAACTTTATAATGTAATGCACGTTCGGTTCGTGCGGGATTGTTGCTTGCCCTCACGTGACTGTGGGGGTTCCCACGGGGTATCACATCTCCCGTTCGGCGTGGGGTTCGAGGTCGGGATAGCAGAGATTGGGAACTTCCGTTCCTCTGTGTCGTCGCGCTTGACTTCGGGTTGATGTATCTGGTCTATTTGTTGTATCTGTTCTATTTGTTGAAATTGTTGGCTGGGCGCTTTCGTGCGTTTTTCTGCGTGATAGTAGGTACACTTATTAGTACTTACATAAGTGATGGCCAATAAATTGAGATTTAATTTGGAAATACTAGTCTATGTTCTTCTAAGAACAAACTACTTGCATATAAAAAAGATAAAATATTTACGATAGACAGACAGTTTCGCATTCGCAACTTTATTATGAAATGTATGAATTACTAACGTAATTTCATAATGTAGGGATGTTTCTAAGTGGCGGCGACGAGGGCTAGAGAAACATCTATTTGAGAGGGATTTTTTCGTGTATGATCTTGAATCTGTGATATCTATCTACTACTACTAGATCATCTAAATGAGTGTAAAGGAGAATTTTAATGTACCTATATTAAATAGCCAATATGACTAACGTATTCGTTTGGATAATGTTTTATAATAAATTGGAATAAATAGAATCCTAAATAGCCCAATATTTTTTATTCATATTTTAAAGTTAAAACTTACTTTGACTCGACTTTAATAGATAGACATTATGCTAACGTAGACTTATTTGTAGATTTTTTGATAAACTACAATTCTCTAGTACATTATTTTGATATATCTTTTGTGGTTTAGGCTGCGTTATCCACGTAGGCTTTAAAAAATCGATTTATTTGAAGACTTTATTGTGCAAAATTGCAATTACACATTACACTATAACTCTTCAACAAAGAAGCCTATGTTCATTCACCCTAAGTCTTCAGTGCCTTACAAAATTTCATCAAAATCGGCTCAGTGGTTTGGCCGTGAAAAACGAAGCAGAGAGACCGACAGAGAGACAAGAGTTATTTTCGCTTTTTAATATTAGTAGGTATTGATGAGATTTATCGCAGATGATTACTAGGTTACTGTTACTAGCTTTGAGAAAGATGGAGCGCCTCACAGGAATAAGCAATTTAAATAATAATTGTTATAATCTTTTAATAAAATCTGTGAAATTTATACAGAGAGAGCTAACCATTAATGGTTAGAAGCGACGAGGTTCGTCACTGGCGCGGCGTTTAACTGTCGTCATTTAATACATTATGCGGAGGGGTAGCGAGCGCTAGCGTTGAGACTATTTCTCGATACCTGCGGCCTTCTCGACGGCCAGCCCGGCGGCCGCGAGCCTGTTCTTCGCGTAAAACGATAGGAGCTTCACGTCGTCTTTGATGCTTAGTTCCTTGTAGAGAGGCCTGCGATTGGAGAAGGCCTTGTTACCGGAGAAGTGCACGCACGCAAGGCGACCGCGTCCTGGCGAAACACCCTAAGGTTAACACGAGGGTCACACTGGATCTAGCAGTTAGTCAGGTTCCGAGTAAAGGAAGGGTCTGACGTCACGTTATTGTTATTATAGTTATTTATTGTCCTGTTACGCATCAATCTGGGATACCTGTTAACTTCTTGACAGGTTCAGAGTAGAAGGAAAGGCTGTGGATGTTGTCGGCCACGCTGCGCAGGGGCAGAAGCAGTTTAGCGACGTACGCATCACTGCTGAAGCGGTACGGTATCGGCTCTCCGTAAGAGTAACTGGAAACGTAAAAAGAATAACATGTCAAGGTGATTTTTTAATAATTTCATGTAAATATGAAAAAGTGACCTTGTTTGTGTTAGCAAATTTGCGATGAATTAGCGTCATGGTGACCGGACGGTACAGCAATAACAATTGCGTTGCATGTGCAAACTCCTACGTGCTCCAAATAAACATCGCGAGGATATTTTGAATGAAAATAAACCATAAAAAACATTTATTCGAACTACACGGCAAACATTGGCTGGCATTTAACCAGTCTATAATTAAACGGTTGGTCAGCGCAACGTCACGGAACACACGAGTACTTTTGGCTGGGTAATCGACACCCACGCTGGAAATATCTCCGCCAAATTTCGGAGAAGCCGTGAAAGTCAAACCTTCAACTACTATATCCGGTAATTTCTATGCAGCTACGTTTTGTTTACAACCTGCCCTGTCGCCTTTCGCATTTGATGCCAAATAATCGACGGATGTACGATGTCGTCAATGTCAGTGCCAGGGCGATCTGATAGACACATCAATGAGCTATTTTTGCACGGTTACATCAGACGATGCCAAGAAAAACTTGACCAGTCATTAACAACTGGCTGGCAAGGTCTAATGAGCATTGAACGATACGTTTGCAGCAAGAAGACTTGACCAGCAGACCATAGTGATAACTCCTACTGGTCTGCTGGGCAATCGGGCATATGTATATTGGTGGTTCATGCAAATAGCACAACACATCAAAATTAATACGAGAGTACTTAAGATACTTTAGGAATGGAATTGAAAACGGCTCTTGATGTTGGAGAGTTGCCATTAAATATAGAACGACTTGAATATCTTATTGATATTAAGCACGTACCTACTCTCGGTAATGATAAATACCTATCTGATATTATTTTATTTACATAAGTCTGAATCATCTAATGGTACAAGAAAAATAAACATAGAAAAGGAGCCCAGGACCGCAGTGGTCATTATAGAATGTTTTCGGAGAGCACTTGGTTCCATACTGTAGGTTACATTAGTTACTTTCCGAGTCGTTAAATTAAACTTAAATTACATAGCAATACAACAGAACACAACTGACTTTACGTATTAACATCTTATATTACATCTGCAGGTAATTATTTTTTGCAACAAATTATTAAGCAGACCTTGTTCCAACATTAAAAAATATAGTGAATTTTCTCGTACGTTAAGTAGATCAGTCTGTTCTAAGTCCTCTGAAAAGTGATAGAAGGGCATGAAATGAGGTAAGGTATATTGTGTGTACTCACGAGTAGATAGTTTCGAGGGGAGCGAGGCTCTTGGCGCGGGGGACCACGGAGCGCGCGCGCTGCAACAGCGAGGCCGTGTCGGCGCGGATGCGTCGAGTCTCATCTTCGAAAGCCTGAAATTCACAAAAAGTCTGTATAATATCTGCGAAACGAAATCATATAATATAGGTAATAATGATGAGGATAAGGTGTGATATTGACCTGAAAACCCTAATCACCATGACTCACTCAAACGACATTGACATGATTCTTCATGTCACCATTGCTCTGGATATTTCACTATTGGACTGATTGAAAATTATGTAAAGAAATTGTTAATGATGGTTTCAAAACTCGAATTGTTTCAGATTGTTTCGAAATGACGTGGAGGAGAAACAAAGCAGGGAAACTAAAAATAGGTGCCTACACTAATTTCAAGGAATCTTTTAGAGAAACTATGAATAACATTACACGTATTACAGATTTTTCTCGTCAAATCACGTCAACAACGTCGCCCTCGCAACGGAGTGTATGACCAGATTAGGTTTCAGCATATTTTTACACGCATCCATTCATAAACTATGAATTCATAAGTTAAATATGACTGCGTAGTCTTGGATTTTCATAGTTGTGGTAATATGTATCTATAGAAACTTATATGAAGGTGCCCACCTACATGAATTCTAAATAACTTAATCATCACAAGAGGCAGGTCGCAATGAATGTTTTGGCAAATAAGATAATAAGTTATATAGGCAGCTACAAAAAAATTATTGTCACAATAATGATCACAATTTTCGATATATAGGGACAGAATATTAGCATAGTAGGTATTACTGTGGTATTACCCTATTTTTCGTAAATTTCCTATATTTATCAAATTGGACCCAGTGAAAAACTGCTATAAAAAGAGAAAGAAATATAACTTGTATGACTGTTGCCAGATTAATTACATTGGGTAGGTACTAATTTAATAGCTGAATAAAACAAAGAATGCAGAATTATTGGGATCCGTGCCAGGGACGCTGGCACAACGTAACTCGTCTTTCACTGCGGGACGTTAGCAACTTCTCGAGATATTTCTGTTTATCCGAGTGATTTTAGGAGCCATTAAAAATTTCAACGATCACCAATATCAACAAGATACCGGATCCGAACATGATAGACAGACGTGTTTACAATTTGTGGTATCGCTTCATCGCCTGCTTCTTAATCATGTTTCTATCTATATCATACAAGTATAGCTAACTTTAGAATCTGTGTCTAAATCCCTCCACCGATATTTTGAATGTGGGTCTTGGTGTTAGTTGGGGTTATCTTGTTAGTAGGAACCAAGGTTATTTTATTAAAAATATATACCTAACTATGTTTTAGTAAATATCCCAGTTTGATTGAATTTTACACTGTAAAGTGTGAAGTATATGCAACTACTCCTATTTAAAGAGGGAAACATAGACGTTGGTTAGGTTTTGAATGTTTGATTTCATTGATTTCGACCAAGTCATCTCCTGTCCTGTCGTGACGGACTTTGGAGAGCAGAAGTTGTAGTAGAAGTTGAAAAAGTAGAAGAAGAAGTAGCCGCAATATCTACCTAACTACTACACCATACTATAGTTCATATTTTTTGTTAGTAGGACCATACTATGGTAGGTCATATACGGTTACCTTAATGGTTTAGATAGGTAGAAATCATCAACGGCGGAGATAGACAGCGGTATTTGATGCGGTCGAATTACCTCAGGATGACGGAGGGATGGAAATGATTTCTACTTCACTATTGGTGCAAACATAGATACTGTGTGCCACATACCTTAGTAGATTCAGATCGGTAGAAGTCGTCAACGGCGGAGATAGCCAGCGCTGGGCGGCGGCGGTAGTTGATGCGGTCGAGCTCCCTCAGGATGACGGAGGGACGCACGCGCACGCGCACTACATGGTGTGGCACCTCTGGGTAGGTGGTGAGTCGAGTGATCGTGCGAGACGGACGGTATATCAGCTCAGCCTGCAAAGTATACGGGCCTGATGTAGTTCGTATAACAATAAAGGAACTCATGCAGTTCTACTGATTTGATATGATTTGCTCGTGCATCTAATGCAAATGGCGTCGGGTAAATTTCGTCTTATGTACATTACGTCAGATATTCATGAGATTGATAAGCAATTTGTGCAATGCATAACAATTGTTTGTGAAAAGAACAAAGTGTTGTGAATTGATAAGATGTCAAATGATGATCACATAATAGTAATTTGTCACTCAGCACAAACATTTATCAAATCTTGTAACACTTTCGTCCAAAATGCTAATGCTAATTGTATTTACATAGAGACGCATATCATTGACTAGGTATGTATGATATGTAGGTATATGTACTATGTATGATATGCACCTACAGTGCAATTCATGAAGACTTATTGTTTAGGTAAAAGTACCTAAGCAATGTTAAAGTTGGGTAGGTAAATTAAACTTTTTCCTTAGATTATAAGCATGTTCTATGTAGCTACACGTAAAGCGATATTTACTTAATGGTACTGGCTATTTATTTTATTGACCTTTGGTATTTGTTTATTACAATAGATATTGAAGTGAATGGAATATAATAAGCAATTATCAACATACAAACATATTACTATTCAAAATGTCGATTAGGTGTTATAGCCAACTGATGTCATGTAACAAAATGCGACATTCAGCATCAAGACCAATGTAGGTATACTGTCCCATCTGTAGAATAGTCGATAAGTTTACTAAGTTACATCTATGAGATATATTTTATGTACATGCGTGGAACAT
This sequence comes from Urbanus proteus proteus, assembly GCA_018251915.1. NCBI lineage: Eukaryota > Metazoa > Arthropoda > Insecta > Lepidoptera > Hesperiidae > Urbanus > Urbanus proteus. The sequence continues at coordinate 3,315 of DWPV01003446.1, read as the reverse complement.
CTGCTGAAAACTATATATCTAACAAATGGATTCATAAACTTACCTACGCTAAATAAAGCAGTCCATATTTTGTGCTAACAATGCAATAAGCGTGCTAAAGTACTTAAGTACCAAATGTATAGTTAAATGAGCGAAAATGCGAGATTTAGTGCAATTATACAAGCTAAATAATAACACAAAACCAATATATAAGAAAAATAAGAAACTAACTTTGACATACCTGTCTATTCAACGTGTATTTATGTATGTTAGGTACTTATATGTTTGTTTCTATTTACATAAATACAATACTATAATGTTGCGAAGGAAAGCGTGATGTACCTACCTACTTCTAGATAAGATTTATTAATAAGTAATTTAGGTTGGAATTCAAATTCAATACCAAACTATATTAATTTTATTGTTGTTACAATAATCAAGTACATTTATACATTATTTTATCTTATACGTATATCAAATATAGCTCTAAAAGAAATACCTGCAAGAGTGTCTCTCTTGCAGGTATTTCTTTTAAAATTGTATCAAAAAATGTAAGTAGTTAAAATAAGTGGAGTCAGTACTCCGCCTATATTAACGGTTTATTTATAAGATGATTGATGCAACGCTTGAAAGATAAATGGTTCAATTATATTAAAAAGTTTTTACTCGTATCTTATATCAATAGAGCGTGAGTCAGTTTTAATCCGCCTCGTGGTGCTAAAATTAGTGGGCGATGACGCGTCAGCGCTACGCCGCCCGCCCAAACCATCTGCGTTGTAGCTAGGATGTAGCGGTGTTTTATTGTAAATATCACCTCGTAATATGATTTTCTGCTTACTTAATAACGTGTTTGTTGTATTTTTATTAAATTTTAGATATCTATGTTTGAATTTTATATGTTTTAATTTAATTATTAATGGCGTTCAAAAATAATTCTTGTAAATCTACTTTGAATAAAATATTTTTGATTTTAATTCTAGTAAATTTATTTGAACAGTAAAATTAAACGTTTATGCTAAGTAAATAGTCTTATCCAACTGTTATGGCAAAGTAGTTAAACATTATTTTCACATACCTGCCTACATACTATATTTTCCATTTTAGAGCAAAATACATGCCTACTTCTAATGTAGTTTTAATTACTTTTAAACCCATGTTTACAAATTTTGTATCGTTGCACGATAATAAGTGTATGAACGTGCCTGCAATAGGAGTATTTCGACGTACCTATTAGCAACCCAATTTCAAGAATTTATTTCCACTCGTTTCACTTATAACGCTAAGATTTAGATCAGCCTAAATTTATATCTGTAAATCATTTGAGAGTGGTGAATGATTATAGTCGTATATAGCGGATCAGATGAGACAAGGAGAAATAATTGAAGCGTAATGTTATGAATGGATTTCACGCTCAGTGTGAGACAATCTGGCCTAATTAGCCTCATTAGTCGCCAGGTGTTGATCAGGTGTATCGTGAACTGACTTCAGATGATATTGTACATTCCAATTAGTCTGACTGTGAGTTTAAAGCACTGAACAACTGCGTTCAATGCTGTTGTCAAGGCATTAAAATGCTAAATATTTTATTAGGTACTTGCCTACTAAATATTATCTAGAAGCTTTAAATGCTTTATTGGGCTGTAAGTTAAAAGAAAATTTGCCATCTTATTTGAGATTACAGTGATTACAGTATTTGTATAGTTAGTGCCAGGTACGAAAAATTGAGAGCATCCTAAAGGTATTTTTACATAATTTATAGCCGCACCTGTTTCTGCCTTATATACATAGAAAATGCTCCTGTGTTCTAGTGTGTTTCAGTAGGTAGTTAATTTCTTTGTATTAACTTCAAAAAATCTTACTGGATTAAATAATCATATTCATAATCATATAATAATATCTAATATATTAAAGAATATCAATACTTTGATATATATTATCATATTCTCAAGTTAGTCTCTAAAAACAGTAATGTATTAAATTTCAACGTCTATTTTAGCTAAGTAAGAAAACAAGCAATGGAAGTGGTAATCGTAAAAAAATATTGTTAGCGTCCACAGCACACAACGGGCGAATGTTTGGCCTTTGGTCATTTGCCAAAATCCTATTCCCTTGATCCGTTGTAGCCTCGCCTTTGTTTTCTCTCTGGGATTTTAGACATCCGGTTTGTACGAGAAACTACTGAAAATATTTTAATATGTAAGTAGGTAGGCATATTTAAAAAAATTAAAAGAGGTTTATTTTCAGCAGGTTTATCCTATAGGTACAAATTTAATTAATAACTTATCCGATAACTACGTGGGTACAGAATCAATATAAGAATAACATTAATAGTTTCTATTTAATAACTGCTGACCTATGGAGATAATGGAGACATTCAAACTTTATACATAAAGTTATTTATGGATTTATTTTTTGTTTAAAATAAGGTACGAAATCGTCCTTTCTAAATATCTATGGATAATCCTACTAAATAAGTAGAGCTTTGATTAAGGAGAGATTCACGCAATTATTAAAAAAAAGCTTGAAATTATATTTTAACTTGGGCCCCTGTCATTGTGAGATATTTTGATCTTAAATATTTTAAACCCATAACTATCATTTATTGAACTATAGATACTTCCCCCTAGACGTTATATTCCATGAGATACTTAAAATACTTATAAGTAGGTAGGTACCTACCTACTTAAATTTTACATCAATTATGAAATGCAACTGTTATTAACAGGCGCTGAATATTTGGAAACAAACGATAGAGTTCCGATAGAGTTTGGCAAAGCGCCATAACTTTTACGTTTTAGTTTTCAATGTTTTCGTAGCGCAACAGTCGCCCGGCATTTGAGCGATATAAACGTAGAGCACTGGTAAAATTTCCATTTGATTCATGTTTACATGTTAGTAAAGCAATATTTTATTCCAGTACCTACAAGTTTTAAGAACAAAACAAGACAGGCTATTTCAGTGCCTAAGTACAAGTTTGCTATACGATTTTTATATGATTTCGGTTTACGTTTACGCTCGTTTTTCCATAACAAAATTTTAGTACTTAAACAGTCCGCTAGGAGCGCTGCATATAGATGTATGGGCCTAAACGTAAACGAGGAACGTTTCACTGAACAAAAACTAATTTTATTGAAACTACAGTACAGTTACACACTATATTTAAGTTAAACTTAAATTTAGTAGGTATGTACTTCCATTATTATCTTTAGATAGGTTCTTAAGACACCATTCGTTTATTTCATACCTAGTTATCGAACTTGTTTATCCCAAGGCATCATTCAAAGTTTATTAGGAACATATCTACTAAACAGTAATTAAACTTGTCTATGTACCTAC
>DWPV01003445.1:0-15206 GCA_018251915.1 Urbanus proteus proteus | reverse complement strand
ATGGGCGGCAGTGACCACTTACCATCAGGTGGACTGCAAGCTCGTTTGCTACTTACATGCTATAAAAAAAAAAAAAAAAACCGTGCGTTTTCAATCACGTGGCCAAGTATGGGAATTTTATTATTTTATACCTAATTGATTTATTTTAAAGATCAAATGGATTTTGAAATAATTTGTTGGCTTAGCGGTCTTACAAAAATAGTTACTTTTTAGATAACAATCGTTTGATCGATATTTCCATTGTAGTCAAATACCCTATTACAGATATCCACGACCACTACTGAACAAATATAAATATACCTATACGAGTATACATAATATCATAAAATATATTGTGCGGTAAGCCTGATTGAGCCCACAAGACCACAGCAAAGACTTGTCATTCTCAGTATTGTCTTGCTAGGTACAGAAATCGCTCAACGAGCTTTGTTACGCATTCCTAACCGCAGTTGCGATAACTATCTGGTACTCTCACTTCGTTTCGACATCTCGTGAGATAACTTTGTATGTGGCCTTAGACTTGTCCACTCTACTTAGGTCTTTTCCATTTCGTGTAACAATAATAAGGTTAGAGCAGATGGCGTGAACTATAGGTCTTGTTACAGTGGTTAATATTACTGTTTGTTGAAGTAAAGCATTAAGTATTATTCAATCACGACATTGACTTGAGTGCGACCTATATTATAATTAACCGACTTCTATCCATTGGCTTAAGTTGATAGAACCTATAGTTACCAACCAACAAAATACTATGTATATTCAAGAAGTGCATATTACGCATTTTTCGTTTAACAAAACACATGTGAATGTCGAAGGAAAAAAATAGTGATGGGCGGCAGTTTCTCCTATGTAATATCAACACTGCGTTTAATGTAAGCCTTAGTCCACCGCGCTGGCCAAGTGCGAATTGGTAGACTTCACACTCCTTTAAGAACTTTTTAAGAACTGTCAGGTGTGCAGGTTTCCTCACGATGTTGTCCTTAAAGCAAGTGATAATTAATCTCTAATACGCACATAAATCAGAGGTACCTGGGATTTAAACCTTGGGTCTTTCGACTGAGAAGTCAAGTTTCAACCATTAGGCTATCACTGCTCGTCATAAAGCTGATAGATGAATAATAATTACCAAAGCATATGCAGCGATGAATCCCGATGCAGCCGTGACACTGCAGCAAAATATCCTACTGACGGCAGGTTTCATCCGCAACCTCGGGCCAGACCCCGAGTCTACGTCACTCAGTTCATTGCTCGTTGACATCTTGCTAACTTCCTATATATGCATCACCACAACTGATCTTAACACTAGAGTCCTTTGCGAAGTGCCGGAAATATTCAAAGGTGTGGCTTTATCAATCATTTCTTGTCGTTGCAGTGTTACTTCATGCTCAGCTTCTGATAAAAGCTCATTTTGAAGCGTTGAAAGTGATTTCGTATCAACAGTTGGTCAGGACTGCCATGGACTGGAAACGATGTCTTCTCAATCCTTTTTGAGAAGGCAGTTTCTTTTCTAGCACTTGGCTTTGAATCTGTAAAAGAAAAATTACTTCCTTAAGCTTTGGCTGTTAATGTGTTTTTTTTTCTTTCTGTTATTTTTAAATGCATTAAACTTGAACTTTACAGAATATATTTGATAAATAGCTATGTAGAAATGTATATGTATTGGTATTTGAATATTTTTGTATAACCCTTTATTGTGATTTGCAGTACCTTTTTACCGTTTAAACTATGAAAGAAAGAGACAATGTTTTCTGTAGTTTTACCGTTAGCACTTTGTTTTTTAAGGATGAAAGCAGATGGTGCTCTACGTATTTAACTTTAATAATATTTTATGCGTTTTTATTATCACTATTATGTATGTATAAATAATAGAAATTACACACACTGCCCTTCTCACAACCTTATTAACGAACAAAGTTATTATAGCAGCAGTTTCTGTACTTCCTATGCATTTATTTTCCTTCCGCGTCACACAACCATTGACTGCATGGGAACCATTGATTGACGCTGGCTCAATCCTGGGAACGGGATTCTATTACACAATTAGACCTACGTTGTTACAATATAAATAGTATAGTTTTTACGGTTCAAATGGTTATCTATTGTTTCTTATGTTATGACTAGCTGATACACGCTGTTTCATCCGCGTTTAAAAAGTAAAAAAGTATAAATATTTAAACATAAATGTCATCCCGCTCTCCCGCGAATGGGGCCCGCGTTCGCGTGGAGAGCGCGTAGAAGATTACCTCAGGCAAACAGACAGACAGACCAACACACAAAATGTTTTTTAATTGCATCATGCATATAGGTATCATGTACACTTTCATACGCATTGCGTAAAAATTTCTTATTTGAAAATCACAAACAGACACTTTAATTTTATTTATTTGTGTAGATCATCATCGTCAATAAACTAATGTAATTATTAACCAATGTAACCTATTAAGTACTGTGCCACACCTAGGTACAGGTATCCTCTTAGAATGAGACGGATTAGGCTACCACGCAGACCGAGTGCGAATTGGTAGACTTCATATAAGTAAATAAGTAAGTGGGCACATTTGAATTGTCTTTAAGATCTCTCAGGCATGTTATTTTCCTAAGAATATTTTCTTTCGCCCTTAAAATATGGACGTAACAATAAATTTCTAATAACGTCTTCAAACCTCTAATCGGTAAAATTCATACTACTACGATTTATAAGACACTAGTATATACCCGCAGCTTCGCTCGCGCTCATGTACATTCACACAAAGAGGCCGTAGGTATATTGTAGGTATAAAAGTTACTTTTCTATCCCTCGGGAGTAGTATCATTTTCGGGATGACAGGTACTCTATGTCCTTTTCCAGACCCCTGGCAATGTGTGTGCAAAATTTCATAACGATCGGCTGAGTAGTTAAAGTGTGAAGGCGTTACAAACAAATAAACGGACTTTCGCATTTATAATAATTAGGATTCATACCCCTAAATAAAATTGACTCTTACCGCACAATCGCATCCAGTATGAACAAAGCGTATTGATTATATGGTTAAACCACACAATAATAACAAAGAGAGATCTCCACTTAATTTCTGGTTGTATAGTTTTCTACTATTGTACTAAATAGAGTTCAGAGGAAACAAAGATTTCTCAATTGCAAATAATTATCTCACGAAATAATTAATTTGATTACTTAATCACAGCTGCTTTAGAAAATTAACAGATTAAGCACACGTAGGCTGTTGGCTAATGTACTCTTAGGTAGTTACATAGATAATAATACTATTTATTAATTTAAAATAATCATTAGTACAATTGACACCTTTACATTTTACGCCTTTAAGATAAAAAACCAAAATTAAAGTACCCTTTGTTAAGCCTTAAACCTTCAGCTATCTGTCAGTGAAAGTCCCGTCAAAATTGGTCCAGGCGTTTAGAAGATTACCTCAACCAAACAGACAGACAGACAGACAAATATTTAAATTGTATTTTCATTATAGGTGTCGTTATACTTTCCTACGCACTGAGTAAAAAAAAATATTTTTAAATCACAAACAGACACATCAATTTTATTTATTTGTATAGATAACACCACTAATACAACTAGGTATAGACTGCTGTTTTCCACATAATCCACATACCCGTCAGTGATAGTTAGCACCTTCCATAGTTTGAAAAATCTGCTTTTATCATACTCGATGTTACACATCCTAGCTCTTATCAATCGTAATAATAAAATACATACATAATTGTTCCAGTAGTTAACATAAGTAATGTATTATTTAAGTAAGAGTAAAAGCCACGGGAAGTACCAGTTAACTGAGTTAACTGTGAAAGTTGTTAACTTCCTGAATCGCTACTAGGTGTACTGGCGACAAAGATAAGGGACGAGTGTTTACATAACTCACTAAGTTTGTTAAACTATGAATTTGTATAGAACTGGCTCAGATAAATAAAGTAGATAGATCTATCATTCCTAACAAAAAATGAAGACATTTTTAAAATGGTCGGGTTATAAAAGTGATTATGTGAGCGTAAATAAACTAAAGGTATTGAAAAAAACTACGCTAGTTTTGTGTAAGCGTGTGCGTATAAATACTTGAAAGTAGCGTAGTTTTTTGGCTTCACTCATATACGAAACGGTGAGTAATCTACCTATTTTATTTATCTGAGATAACTGGTATGTTTAAACATAACTTTATGTGATGGAAGTAGCGAAATAATTACATCCGACGACCCGCGTGACGCAGCGGTCAACATCCCGGTCTAACATGCATTGGGTTCCGGATTCGATTCCCGGGTAGAGGATATATGAATTACTATCTTCCTACACACATAGACGCTTTCTACACGTATAGCCGCACAATAGGATTTTCTCCTGTGTCGTTTGTGCAATGAACACAAAAACACCCAGACCCAGAACATAAATCTAAACTCATCATTCAAATATCTGTCTAGCCGGGAATCGAACCCGAGACCCACTGCGCGTCAGAACGGTATGATAACCGATCCGCCACGGGAATCGTCAAAGTAAATGATCATGTAGATTTAGATTTCTGTCCTGGGTCTGGGTGTTTACGTATTAGTCTTTGTGTTAGCATCGACAGGAGAAAATCCTAGTGTAGAGCTATGAGTGAAGAAGCGCTTACTTCATAATTATATTAAATGGTTAAGTCCTTAAGTCCGTGGATACCAATTTTATCCGTCTTCAAAATAAATGACAGCAGCGCTAAACATTGCCCCTTTTTTAATGTAGAAATTCAGAGGCGAATTTCTTATTAAAGCAAGTCTCATAGTTTATGAAAATTAAATGTTTAAATTACATAGTTTCTTAATATATTTAACAGGAAAGAAAACTATCGTGTGGATTTTTTATCCCTACAAAATTCTTTACAACCTTCCACAGATACGAAGTCTACTAATACGTTACAAACCATGACGCCTTACTTATAAGCTGTGTTATAAGCCAGCAAGATAATAGACTGATGGCTTATCATACTTACGCACTTGCAACTTCCATTACACAATGTGCACGTAATTAATCGCCTCTAATCATTATAATACCATCCATCAGTTTTATGACTGATATAGATTTCAAACCCGATTGTAATTAACGTACCGTTTCTTACGTGTTAAGTAATAATCGTAATTAGCACGTTTTACGGTAAAGTGCTTCTCTATTTTGTTAGAGGCTTATAAAGTAACTATTTTAGGGCTGCCCTGATCAAATGCCCTTAAATGCCAATTCATTATATGTAGAGTGGAGGACAATAGAAATAAATATCAATTTGCTGCTCTTTTAGGAATATGATGGTAAAAAGAAAGTTGTCAAGAAGAAGACCCAACGGGCCGTACAAACTTGGACGCTTTGGACAGCCCTGTTTTAGAGTATCATACTATGTCTATAAGTTACATACAATTATTATGAAGGTTAACTGTAGGCACTAAATATTGCTGAAGTTACGAGAGAATATTACATGGTAAAATTTTCTTGCAATTTCGCAATTCGTTCGCAAAAAACTACGCAATTTTGACATATTGAAAATGGAGGCGTGAGAAATTTTTGATTTAAATTCTTTACCTACCTGTGTCTTTTATAATATTAAATTTCGTCACTATGTCAATGTCAAATCTGTTGTATACAGCGGCCTACTTAGGAAACGGTTGTACACGCAAAGATATTACTGGAAGTGACAAGAACTAATTAATAACTGGTTTCTTTGTTAAAAAATAACAAATTGATGCTTGCGGTAGCCACGCGGGAACGCTAGTTATAATAAATAGTCCATATATTCAACAATAGGCTAGCTGGCCCACACATTGCTATTTCCCTCGATTCTGGTCACGTGTGGAGTTCCTTAGCACGGTTTCAATGAACCTTCCATACATTCCACACACGTCCTCAGCCATAATACTGTACGGAAGTCGTGGTAACTGTAAAATCATCGTTTTAGTAAACTGGACTCAATTGTTCCTGTATTTAGGTTAGAAAGCGTAAGCCTAGAACTGAGCTGGCGACCTAAAACGTGGTGGGCTGAAATTTCGCTGTCACGTGCGCTATCAACAGACAGACAGATGTGATATTTTTTATCGTCGGTATATATTTTGTACGAGTAATAATATATCATCTCTTCATATTCGAGCAGGTACGTGCAAAGATATAAAAATATTTCGTATTTTCAAAATATGAGCTAACTTGCAAAGTAGTTAGCCTTCTATAGGTACCTAAAATTGAGCCCATCACACATATTTTTTATTTTATTTATATCAATAATATATGTAAATTTATTACGAGATAAACGCTGTACTTTTTGCATTTCTTAACTGTATGTAAATAAAAAATAACGCAAGTAATTGACAAATTAAACCATTATTTGACCGACTATAAACTACTTAAATGAAATGTATTTAACATTTGAATCATTTAAAAAAAAGTCCATCGCTTCGAGTGATATAAAAATAGAAAATAAAATAAAATATATATGAGTAGTGACATAAAAACACAGACATCAATTGTAAAAAGTGTAAAAAACACTCGTTTATATCTGCCACGTGCGTGAAAAGCATCTTACGCATAGACTGAACACGCATAACATCCTTCCGTGTTGCGATTTAATTGCCATCGAATACCAACCATAGATAAAAAAGAGGTAGAAATGCCATTCAGTAACATATCTGTAGTATGCTGTATTTTTTTTACAAAATATCAATTCACATTTGGTCAGTGAGATAGACTGGTTTAAATAACGCCCAGTCTGGGAGGGGTAGAGGAGGAAAAGAGAGAAAGATCAGTATATCAGTAAGTCATTTTGATAAAAATCGTTGGATTAAAACAACGATTTTGGTAAACCTCTCCTTTGTTCATTCCATCAAACATTAGGTCAAATAAAATGTTTTTTTTTGTTTCCGCAGTAGCCTTCGTATTCTATTCTTCATTATTGTTTATTATGGCATTTTATTTCTTCGAATTCCAAGTGGAAAAAACCGCGGACAAAAGTTAGTTGATTATTAATGATATTATTATCGCTGTTTTTTTATTCTTCAAATTAGATACATTTGTACTCTTTTACGTGTGTGATTACGACATAGAATGATGGAATCCTATTACAAAATATAAAGTATGTATAACGTACACTGTAAAATCTCCAAGTTCTAACCGGTAACCACTCTGTGGTACAAACGTGTAGTAACTGCTGTAATACGGCCAATTAACCGGTTCAGCTGAATGTGGGTAATACTTTGGAAACCGTTGCGCTTCGCTTATAATTTCTTTTGTTTTAAATTTTCTAATAAGTGTGAAATCTACTTCTATTAGCTTATGGCTCTACATGTTTCTATTTAAGAGGAATATCACTTTAATTTTTTTAATCGCTGGTTAATAAGCTTTGATGAATTGTGTGTTTTGAATTAGACAAATAATGGTTTCAATATTTGATTAACTATGAAGAGTTATCTTTGACGATTTATCGTCATACTTATTATCTTTTGGAAGAGACAGTATTTTTGTGAATATACAAAAATAATAATTTACTCTTCAGAAGGTAATTAATTACGTTGGCATAAGATGAATCACTCAGCCAACATTGACATTTACTCGTACCAAGATATAGGTAGCATTTCCGTAATTATTATACCTCTATAAAGATAAGTACTTATCACAATTAAAGAGTCTTGAGTTTCAAGTCATGCGACGGATAATTCCTACATAATCAATATTTGTAATCATTCACTTAAGTATACCTAATAAGTTTTTTTGGTTACGTTTTTGTTTATTTAGAGTATGTAGACAACTTTATTAATCTAACTTTATATTTCATAGCCAACAGTCGTCAGACATAATCAGATTCAGTAAAAGCCGGGGTCGTCGACCGCAGATAAGGACTTTCCCTGTTTTCATGACGAGGACAACGCAGAGCGATCCGTTGTTTTAAAGAGTAGGCACTGGTAGGTGACGTAGTGTTGTGTGTTGTATCTCTATATATAACATACTGATTCTGTGTGTTATTGTCCGCAAAATAAAAAAAATAAACTACGTAACGTTACTTTAGTACGTGAGTAAAAATGTTTATATACTTTTTTATCTTGAAAATCTTCTGTGAATGTAGGGATAGTGTTTAATGGAATTATAAATTAAAATAATATATGTAAGCTTGAACGACAGTGAAACATGACCAGATTTCGTAAAAAATGTTATTATTTATATTTATTTCTTACTTAAAATTTACCATTTAAACATTTACCTACTTTTAAGGGCAAATAAAGCAATTAACCTTTTAATTAGCAATTACATTTAAAACGCATGTCTGTTCGCCACTTTATTTAAACAATTAACAACAGTAATAGTAATACGAAAGTATCACTTAGAACTTGAAGTAACAGAAAATATAAACTTTAGTACTTTATATGGTTTATTGCCGTATTATTTAGTCGATTATTATCATACAAATTGTATGATAATGACCGGCTAAATAAATAAATTTACACCAAACACAACTATATTCCTGCACTATTTGTATTTGAATATATGTTTTATACATTACAACATTATATAATCATAATCGATCAGTTTTTATGCTGTTTACATAAACATTAGCATATTCATATGAGAAACTTATACTTATTTCTCATTATCGCAAACCACACTTTCGCATACAATGTCGTGGTGCTAAAACCTTAAGTTTCACACAGAGTTAACAAACTCATAAAACCTAATTACAACTACAAGTGTACTTTTTGTGTTTACGCTCCACTTCACCGAGGGTGGGTGATAACATCGGACTAATCTAAAAAGTATATTTGTGAAGATAAACTGTAGTTAAAAATTAAATATATAAAGTTTAAAGTTTTTTTGTAGAAAATCTCCATTATCAATGGAAGATTTTATTATTTTTAAAGAGTCCTTTTTACTGAAAATTAATCTTAAGTTATATAGGTATGTAAGTACCTAGTGACTTAGATACTAAAATTGTTAATGCACTCACGTTCCATTCAAATAAACAGTGATTTGTTAAACAATTTGTTAATTAAGTTTTTTTTCCTAAACTTGTAACGCTTGTTTCTTTGGGTTAAACTTTTTTAATCAGCCGGACAAGATAAACTTGTTTTCGCAAGACATACATGTTTGTATATATTAAATGTAGTAGGCAGTTTAAAGAATGAAGTATTTTTTCTTCCTTACACTCGTAGCTATGTACATACACCCACACATACATTTTATTATAGTACTACGGAGAATTTCGCAGCCAATCTCATCGATATTGCAAACTTATTCACAAAAAAAGAAAAAGTACTAAAACCATGAGATTCTGATCAGTTGAGTCACAGTTATTTCCATTTCAGAACGACGACGTTAATTTTGCTACAACTGTGAATGGATTTGTCGACATATAGTATTTTATGAGAATGTGTAATTATGTGCATTTCAAGGTAAGTAACTTAGCCTAGCGTGCTAGCCAATATTATAGGTACCTAGGTGCACCAATTTCTATATTGTAGCTTTGATATGTTGGTTAAAGGGTGTGGTAACTGGTAAGACTTAGGTATATAATTAGGCTTTCATATACAGGTATAAAATTTTATACGTAAAGTTTTATTTTAGTCTCCGGGTTAGAAATGTAGTTTAGTTAATTAGGTATCCTATATACATAATTTATGGCCAATTCCTTTTAATATAAAGTTCGTTACAGATGTCCATGGACAGCAGTGACCACTTACATACAACTTTTGTTACATAGTTTAAATTCTTGAATCATAAACAATGTTACACTCAAACGCAAGGTCAGAGAACGATAGTAAGATCAGTGAGATAATTTTATGTAACAAACAACGGTAGTTTCATAATCTGATCGTATCCGAATTGTTACCGAGATGATGGTAACAGTAGTAACATCACATAATACGAAATAGAAACACTAATGTAATGTTTACAAGAAAAAGAAAAAATAAATGAATTTAGATTTGTGAAACTTTTAGCAGCATGTCAAATGAAATTAAATGTATGTGTAGCTTCTAATTACATAATTATGTTTATAACACGGATCTTTATAATTTGAGAGTATTATTTTACATGGGAACTCATATAAAAACTGAAAAAAAAATGAATTATATTATCCAAAACTCACTATAAAATCGCTCTCAAATTTCTCGCATTCCAAATCCCATATAGCTAATATAAATTCTTTGAATAGGCTAATCATATGCATGACATCGCAATTTACAAAGACAACTTGGTGAGTCATGGAGCTACTATAATTATAATGAAGTATTAATAATTACAGTGGAGGCTAGCAATCATTCGGCAATCATCTGATGGAGGTATAACAGATAAGTAACAAAGTAGTACGTAGTTGAGTCTTTTGATTCGATACCTTGTGTTTATTTGTGTACCACGAAACTATTGTTCATTGTTTTAGATTTATAGGATGGAAGTAAATTTGAGGAAGTCCTTCGAGAATGCGTTGGTCTAAGATATTTGTAAAACAATAGTTTAAACTGTGTATAAAATAATGTCCGGGATTTATCTGTTACTTAGTTCAGTTTTTGCAAAAAAAATGAACAATTTAACATTGATCAGTTACTATCTCTAGAAATAAATAAAATTTTACTTTACTGACATTACACAAAGATTTTTGTGTTTACAAAAACATAAAAAAAAACAAACAAACACACTTTAGGTACCTTTATGTCATGATAGTATCATAATTGATACGACATGCCTAATTAAATACACTTATAAATATTAATTCAACTGTACCGTGAATATGAAAGACTACAGTTAGTGGTATGGATTAGATTTTACACAACATTGAGCTCACAAAAGTGTGAGTCCGAGAGCATTAGCAATATCTTTCAAGGAGCTAAATAAATGGATAAACCATCTACGACCAAGTACAAATCCGAAGTACGAGTGTTCTAAAAAAACTTGCTCTAAAATACTTAACAAGAAAATGCACTAGCCAGGCGATCTGGATCAATGTAATAACATTACCCCACGAAACAAAGAGCTAACAGGAAGTGGCACGTGGGTGAATTAAGGCGACTACCAGTATGATCAGCTTAGCATACTTAACGTCAGTGCTTGCCAGACATTAAGACATATAAATTTTGTTTTGCATTTAGTATTTTTTTGTAAAACTTCGTAAACCTCCTCGTCCATTGTTGACAACAGTCAACCAATAATAATGCAGGTTGCTTAGTGGTAAGAATACGATAAGGTATGCTGATTTCTATTACTTTTCATTTAAATTTTATATTTTTTTCGATGTGTTTGTTTGGATAAAGTTTGTCTCTTTTTTCATGCATTACACTCATCACAGTATTAGTAACATCGTCAAAACTATTACAGACGTCCATGGTAGAGTTTTATCATCAGGTGGACTGCAAGCTCTTCCACACTTTTTAAAACCTTTAAAACGATATGACATGACATTAGATATATCTTTCAAAACGCTAAATGGACAAACCATGTACCTACCTACCAACTAAGCAAAAATCCACGAGTGTTCTAAAAAGTCAATATGCTCTAAAATACAAGACAAGTTAACCTGGATCAACGTAACACATTACCCTCGTTCCGAAGGTTTACTCAATCGCAAACACCGAGTGAACCAGATTCCGTGACAAAGAATAACTTCACAGCGTGTTACATTGAAAATGCCTTTGACGTAACTTTTGTAACAATAATTTAGGATTCCAATTAGAATTGACGGAGAGTGAATGCTTTGTATAGCGAAGGAATGTATAGAATGTTTTTGGTATAGCAAAGAAGCATGCTTACCTACTGTGATTTTTTGGGTTCCGTACCCGGAAAATCGAAACGATTTCTCTCTGCTGTCTGTCACACCTGAAATTCTCGCAACGTATGTATTGGCCTATGTCCGCTATAATAGCAAATGCTAAAAAATATCTTATCTATCTTTCGAACCGAAATACATACTTTAGGTACGGAACCCTCCGTGGGCGTATTCGACCAACACTTGGCCAATTTTTTATAGCAATACGCTATGTGCATATTTATTTTGAGACTGAAATACAATGCATTTTTACGTATTCGCATCATTAAAATAAGACGTAAATTATGAACCATTGCTTAAAAGTTATTTAAACAGCAGTTTATTGTTATCCAAACATAAATTGCTTACACAAGATCATGTAAATATGTATTTAAGTTAGATGAGAAAACATTTCCTATTTTTCTAGTTCTATAGCCTAACATAAATCCTTAATATTTTACTAAAAGAGCGGCAAAAGAATAAAAATATTATTTTAACTTAAACAACTTATAATTACGATAAATGAAGTTAAGGCTCGTAGCTAACAAACGCTATGGAACAAATTATACCCTTATTTCGAAGTTAAAATCTTTAAGTAACAGAAGTACCTACATAACATAGTAAATACGTTTACCGTATCATTACTCGCTGTGGTACATAATAGCTGGAATGTTAGTAAAGTAGCGGACTCATAATTTTTAACTGCGCAGTCCCGTATACCAATACAAGTAATGTTATATCATTCATCACTCGCTGTATGACGACGCCATCAATGTTATATGACATACAAACATAGTTATTCTGACAGCAATCTAAAGCGAGGTTCCGCACGTTTATACTCCAGAATTTCCGCATGCAATGTGTTTCTTTATCAATTTTTTAAGCAAAATTCTGCTTATTTTACGGACTAAGTGCAAAGACCTTGAAAAAGCCTGGTTAAGTGTTATACAAACATGTTTTCCAGGAAAAATAAACTGTTATTTTTATAGGTTTTCCTCTTACGATATGTGAAAAGAATTTATGATTTGTCAGATTTTAAAAAATATAGGAGATATTTTAAGGTGATTCAAATTTTTGCTAAGATCTTGGATTTTTTTTAAGTTTGGTGGACTCTTGACATGAAGAGAAACATTACAAGGGTCCATAGTACATTCTTTGAAAATATTTAGAGAATTTTCGTAAATCTATTCGAGGACGGAACGAAGAAACACACAGAGACGCAATTTTTGTTCAAATATACCCACAGTAGTTCTATGCTGATCATTAGATTCCAAATTCATTCAATAAGGTGTAGTTCATAGTCTATCGCTTCTGTTACATGAAAAAGTAGCTCTTTTTTACAATTGGTATCAAATGTTAAGGATAAGTAGACAATGCCTTATTAAAATATTGTCTCAATAAAAAGTCCTGGCATAAAAAAGTTTATCCGTCAGTAAGAAACAATGGAAGGTAAGTGACCTAATCGACCATCCGCTTGCCATCGACTACATTCTGATGTGAACAATACATTTCCACATGTTTTGTATAGAAAAATATGTACTACGATTGTAGATTGAAGTAATATGAATATGAACATTAAAACAGGTATGTAAGTTATTTAGTATGATGATGGGAAAAATTTGATTAATTCGAAAATATCAAATGTTCATGAGATCTTATTTTATTTATTCATTTATCAATGAAAATAACTTAAACGCTATATGTGAAGGTACAAGTTGGACTATAACTATATGTAAAAAAATGTAATGTCACAAATACATCTTTTCCAAAAGACAACAAAGATTGAATTGTCTCGAATCTACTCTACATTTTAGAGCTGTGATAATAATTCAAACGTAAAAAAATAATTTGTATTTTGCCGTATATCTTCGTTTATTTGTGTAGAAGACTAAGATTTAATCAAATATAGCTAAGAATTGAATAGCTTATGTTTGTTAAACTACATTGTATAATGGTTTGATAATAACAGAACATGAATTACATAAAATTATTTACGTAAAAGTATACATACTATCATAACTCTATGCTGATTGATACTAATCATAACAAGAAACCATCTATAAATATTTGAATTATAATGAAATTTTGTATTTTTCCTTTTTTAACGTCCTACAAAAACGAAGATATAGGTAGTATTTGAACAAAATATTCGGTACCTACCTAAAATTTAATTTTGTGTGATTCACGCGCTCGTTGATGTCTTTTATATGAAAATACACCCATATAAGAACGTAATAAAATCTTAAAAACTTCCTAATGAGATCTAAACACAGGTAAATCCACGTTTTATACTTTAAAGGACCTAAGCAAAGGAATTCTAAGAATAAAAACGGAAGGTCAAATTCCATGATTGGATTTCATTAACTGCTTGCCACACACCGGTATCCCAACAAAAACATTTCGTAAGAACATCGGAATAATTTATATTTGCAGAGTTACTTCACCCACAAACGATCTAAAAAACATTCACAAACCTTCGGCTGCAAGTAGTGTAAATTCCTGTAATAATAAAATAGTGTCACACACGGAACAATAAACCAAATATGTTGTAAAAACTTTGCCACTGTTAATAAAAAAAACACCTCAGTAAACAGCTGTTTCTGAACGCAAACAAAACTTTTGAAACAAGAACGCGCGCGCTTGCGCGGGCTCTCGGCGCGATACTGGCTTGTGATTGGTGCTTGTAATCAAAGCGCGGGAATGCGCATGTCAATATGACGTTTTGAAACAGGTTCTCAGCGGCCAGTATGTAAATATAGATATGGCGCAACTTTAAAATTACAATTTAGGTGTTGCGATCTAAACTGAATTTCCTATGATTTAATTGGAGCGTCTAGTGCAATTAATGCTCGCAAATTTTGCAACAACGAGATCTACTTACTTTGTAATGTTACTAGCAACTCAATAGCTCAATAGCAATACGAAGTTAAGTTATAGATAATTAATAATATTGGACTAATTACATTGGCGTAAAAAATAATTAAACGTAGCGCTAATGTACTAATAGATGAATAGCGTGATTAAAATTATTTGCAAAATATTCGCACGAATGGTTTTAGAATGTCTATACAGATTAATATAGAAGTACTTATGATTACAATAGGTTTTTAATAAATAAACAAAAGTGTTATGGTCTGTTAATCTGGTATAGAATTAGATCCGCAAATTAAAACTAATACTACAGTTTAAATATTAATTAATATTTTCAAAAGTTTGTAACAACCTTAAATTAACTTTCAGCAGACAAAACACTATTAAAAGGCGTTTCAACTAGCTTTTAGCAGGAGTGGTGTTATTGTGATCCATCCAAGCAAACTCTATGATAAATAAAGTAGGTAGATCTATCATTCCTAACAAAAAAATGAAGCCATTTTTAAAGTGGTCGGGTTATAAAAGTGATTATGTGAGCGTAAATAAACTAAAGGTACTGACAAGAAACTACGCTAGTTTTGTGTG
>DWPV01003444.1:0-15207 GCA_018251915.1 Urbanus proteus proteus | reverse complement strand
AAAATGTTAGTAAAATTCTTAGCAAGATTCGCATTGAATCGTTTTATTTTAAAATTAAAGTAGCAAACGAGCATGCAGTCCACCTGATGGTTAGTGGCCACTGCCATGGATATCTGTAATCAACCCCAGATAAGATCAAGGTCCTATCTGAGGTTGACCACAAATGCATTGCCACCCGTGGGGACTGAGCATAAACGCCTCGGATAAGTATAGACATACTAAGGGAGACCCCTTACCACACCCTTCAAGCTACACAGCAGTGCCGTTATAAGGCAGAAATAGTTGTGGCGGTGGGGCCACCGGGGGTGAACTAAATAAAGTTCTACCATCTTTAAAATTTAATAAGAGAAGAAGAACATAATTCTTAAAAAAAATATGATAACGTTATATAATATAAATCCTTACTCCTCCTGCTACCGGATACTCATCATCATCAACATCAATGAATACTTAATTACTTTTTTGTCTAGAGGATTGCGTTTAACCGCAGTTGCATTTCACAATAAATCGAATGCGGTCTAGGATATAGCATGCTTGCCTAGAAGATTCCTCTTGCTATTACCAGTTCCAGGTATAGAGCTGTAAGGAAATGAAAATAGAGTACATGTTATATTTTTAGCCAACTACTAAATGTTTTCAGGTTGTATGCGTAGGATATTCAGGTTGTAAAGGTTGGTCGGATACAGTATATTTTAAATAATCTAAAAGTATTTTTAGGTAATTGCGTTAAGGAGGGTATTTTTGTATGCACATCCTATAGCTTAAACGGGTGAGTGACATAAAGACATAATAAGGTTATGCAAGCGGGAAAAAACGTAAACGTTTTTTTTTAATTAGCCGAAGGTAATTTTGACACGTGATGCGACTTATAATATAAGTAGTATTTATTTTATATATCATGTATAAATTTTAACTCAAAATACTCGCATGTAAAAATATTTACACAGTCGGATATCTTATTTTTGAAGAAAAATAGTAATAATATTTACTAAAAAATCATTATTTAATTTATGATTAAATAATGAATTTTAAGTAAATAATATTACCCAATGATAAATAATATTACCCAATTACTACTAACTTAGGACTAATAGAACATGTTAGTAAGTTACGCTGCTTATGACCATTGCACAGCTGGTTTCAAAAACCTGTCTTAATTCAAACAAAATTTTGTAAAACTGTGTGAATCATCACAAACTCCACATGCGTAAAAACAGTCATCCTATGGCGTACTAATATTTGTTTGTTCCTATTACTCATACTAACACAATACCACGCATTATCACCATGGAAGACTACATACGAGTATATTTCCAGGTACATGCATAATATCATCATCGTTTTTAAATTTGTTCTCATCACAGAATTGAGAATTTTCAAGAATAATCTTTAAAATAAAATGAACAGGTCTACTCGGAGTTTTGGGTTTTATTTGCCACTACACTTTTTAATCAACTCCATAATAAATTTTACCTAACTACGGTGAAGCAATTACGAAAATTATGGTTTTGATCGGTATGTTTATAATTATATATGTATGCGGGTATGTATATTAATCTCTTAACTTTTCAATTATTTTTATAGTAATTTGACAAAATAAATGATATTTCTTTAAAATTTTGTCTGAATAATTGATTGTTCGTTGATATAGGGCTGTATGACGTTGTGTTAAATTGAACATAGCGCCTTACATGGCATCATTAAAATACTTTTAATGTTCAGAAGTTGCACCAAATTTAAAAAAAGTTAAAAATAAATAGCAACCTACTACTAAACAACAAAATTTTCTTACATTGAAGTTTAGAGTATAGCCATTGTCGTATGGCACTAAAGGTTCATTACTATACTCAGACACGACTCAGGACTTGTCCTATATTCTTATGTAATAAAAATAATATTACCGTGATGTTGAAGGACAATAAAAGGTATTTATGCTTGAAACATACAATATATTTCAAACTTCAAACATAGCTTAGAATTGAAATTTATTAAGGTTATCTGAGTTAGCAACGTGATTGTTGGTCGAGATCTCGTTGAATACTTGCCCTGCAGGTCCCAGTTTTTGTCATTTTACAATGTACGCCAATCTTTAAACCTTGAAACCTCATGGGCATTTACAACATCCGGGTTAGCAATAGAACCGTATTTCTTTCTTCTAATCCTTGTAGTGCAGGTAGGTAAGAGTAGTACACGAAAACAAGTAGTAAGTATTTTTTACCTTTTTCATGGTGACCAGGCCCAAAATGTACCTGACGCCTTGAGAGCGACGCCGGGTTATGTGGGATTTTTACCGCACTAAAACCCCTCTGGTCAATGTCCTCGGCATTGCGAAAAGGAATCCGTGATCTCAATAAGGAATGCGAGCGGAAGTTGCCCCATCAGGCTCAGTTCGGGCTAGCGCTGCTTTCCCCGCACCGTCAGATGCACGATGGTATGCGACCACACATACCGCCATCCTCGCCGAGGCCGCTGGATGAACGGTTAGAGCTCCCACTCTAGCCGCCCGCAATCCCAAAAGCCTCCTTTTAGTCGCCTCTTACGACAGGTATACCGTAGCCCTAGTTTGATCTAAGGAACTACATGTCTACAGGGACTGATTAGTTAGACATATAAAAATATTGTACACTTATAACCTTGAATACTGCTTGCCTATATGCGATCTCCTAACTCATATGCATAAATCGTGGAAAGATATTAAGACGCATAAAAACTGGTCTCCATTAGATCCTTATGGAAACCTACTCGCTTCTATCATGATATTACGTAAACACTGCTATGAACCACATTGTTTTATCGTATGTAAGTAATTATTGAATAATGTATTTATAAGGATTATTTATGGTAACTTCGTGGACGAAAAGATTATGATTTCTATAATATAATTATGTGTTTTATGTTATTATATTTTTATAGCAGCCTTGTGATGTATATTATCAATTATATGTAAAACTGACTGATCCCCGCGGTTTCACCCGCGTTAAAAAAGTAAAAAGGTATACATATGTAAACATAAGTTATACCCGGCTCCCGCGACAGCGACCGCAAGCACGTGGCGCGCGCGCTATTGGATTTTTTTCTAAAATTAAAGTAGCCTATGTTACGCCCTAAACCCTAAGCCATCTTCCAGTAAAACTCCCGTCAAAATCGGTCCAGCCTTTGAAAAGATTACCTCAGCCAAACAGACAGACAAACAAAAAAACAATTGCATTTTCGTTATAGGTATTATAATTTCATATGCATTGAGTAAAAAAATGTTCTTTTGAAATCACAAACAGATACTTCAATTTTATTTATTTTTATAGATGCATAGGTATAATTTCAAGTATCTTGTAGAAACGTCTCATGCAGGGCTTTGCCTTCTTTTAGATTTTTAAAGAAAATAAAAGACTCCTATATTGTGTATTGGTTTTGTCCGTTCTGTTTTGCATTTTCAACATGCAAACAACTTAACTTATCAGTGCAGGCTAAATTGTTTCAGATGCCTTAAACTTTATGCTGTCTTGCTTATGCTTACAGTTTTGTAATATTCTACTTATTTTTAATCTTTGTATAACATAGGTAGTACATCGAACTAGATACTAGACTGTAAATGTTGTTATTTTATTATCAACTAGCTGATTTCATCCGTGCGAATAGGTGATCCGTACGTAAGACGTAAGAAAAGTGACACAATTTTAAATTGTAATAACTTTTGATGGAATCGATCGATTTTGATAAAATATAGCATAAATTTTAATTTAAGTTACTTACTACGACGTTACTACGACTATATCTTCATTCCCATAAATTTAACTCAGTAGTTTTGATGGCAACTGAATTCAAACATTCAGACAGCGAGCACGAGTTACAAATTTACTATATACCTATGCAAATTGGGATGACTTTTTATTAATGCGACTTATAAATTTTACTAATTCTATTTGAACTTTCATAGAATCAAAGTTTAAAATATTAATAAAAATACTTAACTACTAAGGAGTAGGCCTGTAATTAATAAGTCAGCTGTCCTTTGAAAGCGCCGCAGTGTAGAAGCGTAAAGGCGCACGGATCCGTCAAAGTATATTTTCCAGCGGAGTTTAATTACCTTGCGTGTTCTACGAACGTGCGCGGTGCAACGCAGGGCTTTGTAGCACGTAGACATAGGCGCGACTTAATACAGTTCAGTACTTTAATTAGATACTATTCCCCTGCGGCATTTTATAGCTTATAATATGTATACAAGATTGCTTGGAGATTTTTTATATGTTTGAAAATAAAAATCAGGTTAGGAGTATTTTAAATTGAAGTAGAGTTGTTGGAATTGAATTATTTAAGGGTGACTTAAGTAAAAAATCTCATTATAATATAAAGTATAATTTTTTCAAGGTGTAGAAACTATGTGGTTCGACTCCAAAAGTATTATTGTTACCTATATTAGCAGCGCTGTTTTCAGCGCTTTTGTGTTCTACCTCGAAGAGTGTGATAAGAGAGAAACCCGTGGTAATTTAACTTAAGACCCTTGTGTCGAATCCTATATGACATTGATTCCAGCTATTCATCGGTGGTCACTGATTGCATACTCATCTGCTACTTTTATTTCTTAAAAAAATAGGTTGAAGTACGGCGGCATCATGGCCACACTTGTGTGCCATGTAATAGCAGTATAATGTTTTTTTTTAGTTTAATGAATGTGCATATATTAACTGAGGAATATTTACAGTGTCTAAAAATAAAAGTATCCGATAGGTATTTTGAGGTAAAATTTCAATACATACTCCTCATCAATTTCCTCATGCTATAACTAGACACTAATCTTAGGAATTCCTCATTTACCGTTTAAAGGGACTTTCCAGGCACGAACGCGTGTATTTTTATCACATGCGTATGTAAAATGGGTTTTAATTGACGTTGTAATAACACTGATAACAAAATGTAATAAGTTATTTGGAGAGTACTTTTTCCCTAAACATCATTCCTATTTTTATTATCTGCGTCTATCAGACATATGTAGAGGTTTTTAAGAAAGGTCAATAGTTTCAATACCTAAAATGTAAACAATACTACGGCTCAAATGTCACCTTAGGTATACCAAAGCTCAAGGCAAAAAAATGTCACTGAAGATTTTAGATTTGTAATAAATTTTAATAGAATGGATCGATTTTAATAAAATAAAACCTAAACGGTAAGTTAAGACGTGTATTATGAATATATTTGCATTCCCATGACGTCAATTCTGTAATTTTGGCATTAGCTCTGAAGGCATCACCGTCACACTCGCGCAGAAATAGATGCCTTGTAGCAACGCCATATAACAATATTTTTAAACAAAGTTTTCGTCAATAAGCGCCTATTTTAGATCCACTGCAACTGGACATAGGACTTTCGTAATGCAGGTTTTAACTAATAGTCATCGCGCGTGGCATGCGTTTTGGTTGGATGTTGATGTAGATTCTACACCATAATATTTAAAAATTACAAGAATATAAGAGAATAATCGTCTCATTCTCACAATTTTAGGTTTCTAAAGATTTCACTGTGAATTGCTCACATGTATTTTTTGTTGGTTAAAAATGTACATGTGTAGGTGTTCTTATTTAATTTTTGAGAGGAGCTATGAGTCATAAGGGTCTAAAGAACAATCTATATAAATAAATACAATTGAAGTGTCTTTTTGTGAATTCTAAATACCAATTTTTTACTCAATTAACATATAACTATAACAAAAATGCAATTTTTTTTGTGTGTCTGTCTGTTTGGCAGAGGTAATTTTTTAAATGGCTGGACCGATTTTGACGGGATTTTCACTGGAAAATAGCTGAATGTCTAAGGCGTACCATAGGCTACTTTAATTATTGAAAAAAAAAACTATAACGCGCGCTCTACGCGCATACGGGGCCCCTCGCGAGAGATCGAGATTTCAGTTATGTTTAAATATGTATTCCTTTTTACTTTTTAAACGCGGATGAAACCGCGGGGATCAGCTAAAGTATAACATGACAAGAAACAACAATGTATAATATTTATTTACTGTTAGGCTTAGGGTTGCCGCCAATGATATTAATTAATATTAAAGATACCATATCATACAGATGATTCTTGAACACTTCCATGTTCTACAGGCGGCACGGGTGCACTCTGTGGGCGATTTGGTAAAACAGGCGTAAAGGAAAGAGGTCGGGCGCCGTCATTATCGTCGTCACCGGCATTATTATAATCGGGTTCCTCGACGTGTTGACCCCAAATCTGTCGAGGATCTTCCACAGCGGAACCCTGATTTGATTGGTTGAGAGCCGGCCAGACTGGACGAGGTACCGGATCTGGTTGGTACTGCCTAAATTGATTACGATTGAAGAATTTAATGTTAATGTACCTTTTATGAAATTCCTGGTTATGGACATTATGATTTGGTTAGACTCCGAAGCCCCCGCCGCTACTCTAGTTCTGTGTAATAATATCTTTAAGCACTGTTGCGTTATAGTTTAAAGGGTGAAGCAGAGATATTTATTCGAGACATTCCAACTTAAACCTTACGGTTAGAATTTGTGACTTCAGGTAAGACTCTGGTCCTATCTAAGCTTGATCCCAGATATCCATAAGCGGACCAGTTACCATCAGATGGACAGCGTGTCCGTAAGGCATTTTTTTTAAATATTACCTCCGACTTAGAAGCATTTTGTTCTACTTATGAAGTAAAATGATGAAAATTTTTAAGGGTAATTATATTCCCTTTTCTTTACAGGTAAATACAAATCTGGAAACCTCTTTTCTCGCTCTCCTTGTATCTTCTGTGAATGAATTCTTGAAATTACGTCTTCATACATTGTTCCCTTTCGATTGTGTATGAGTTCACTCCATGTAAACGATTGTATCATCGATAAAATAAATAATGTAAAGACAGAATTTCCCATCTAAAATGATAAGAAAAAAAATTAGAAGCTAATAAACTAGGCGTTAACTTCTGTTCTTCAAAGAATGTTAAAGACTTAAAAGTAAATGCTAAATAATAATAATATTAATTGTTGTATAACATTTATCGAATATAGAAGAAAATCCACCTTTCGATAATACTGACAATTATTTATTTATTGCGAGTTGAACAGACAACGTAAAATACTTAGATAGGTGGCATATATTTAAAAAATACATATACATAGTACATGCATAGTAGCTTAGTAGCCCATTACAAGAGTGAAAGAGTTAAAAAGAATTAAAAAAGCATTGTGGAGGAATCGATGGAGATAAATCACAGACTTTTTATTTCTGAAATAATGAAAATCGCATCCTAATCGTAAAAAATTGGTAAACTGGTCTGACATTTTCCAGTTTTGCTGCGACGTCCAAGCGTGAAGTAAAACAACCAGTTTAAGAATAATATTTGTATGATGACGTCATAATAACGTCGGTATGCCCTAATCGATTCGGTAAATAAAACGGTCCCGTCCACTTTTTTAATGCATCCTACATATTTTTAATCTTTTTTATTATGATTATCTTATACATAAATCCACTAATATTATTTGGGAAGTACAAGATCACATTTTTTTACAAAAAGTTTAACAAATAGATTTTTAAATACGTAGGTTCAGTTTAAAGCAAAAAAACATGAAACAAAAAACTTACATCTTAATTAAATATTAAGTAGATAAACACTATTTCTTTAGTAGGTATTATGTGTTTTCTTGCAATGCAAAATAGCAAATGTTATATTATTTTATATAACTGACTGAACGAGTACATGATTTTGTTAAAATTTCACGCATATTAAGTTTATAATTTCAACATGGATATTTCAAAGCATGTAATGCATAATTTATTTATAATTTGTAACCAAGTAAGAACAATTGTTGTTAGTCGACTGCTTAAAGGATATAGGATATATTTTACATAATAAGGGAATGCTGTTCGTAACTTATTTTTATTCAATTACAAGGATTATGGTACCACTTGCAGTGTGACTCCAGCGGCACCATCGCCATACGTATTTCTGCCTTGTAACAGCAGTGTTCAGCGCTGCTGTGTGCTGATTTGAAGAGTGTGGTAAGGGAGACATGCTTATTCATGGCATTCTAACTTAGTCCTGAGGGGTAGCAACGCTTCTGTGGCCAAGCTCAAGTGTAACAGTGATCTTATTAGAGTTTGATTACAGACGTCCATAGGCGGCAGTAGCCACATAACATTAGGTATATAACCTATTTGCTACTTCCAAAACAAAGAAAAGACGAATCAAAATACGGCACACAAAGATTTTCTACTAAGTCGTCACGAGTCATATAGGTTACTATTGCCCCACTGCTGGGCTCATTTTTCTTTCAAAATGAGTGAGTTTAGGTCATCTTCTGTCATGTTGACCAAAATGTTGGTACATTGGATTTTTTAACCCTTTGTAATGAATGTATTAAAAATCCTGCAATATACGTTAATACGTATATTGCAGGATTTTTAACACATTCATTACAATACTACTATTATTACTATGTTATATTACTAATGTAAACAATACTTACTGAATTAATTCGTAAATAGAGGTGCATGCCTGGATTCCAATTCTGAACAACAGTGCGAGAAGCAAAACTCCTTCTGCCAGATTACCTAGTATCTACCTATATCTAAATATCTGTATTCTCATTGGTTATTTACACTAAAAGATAAAACATTTTACCCAGTTTAGTAATGCATAATTGTAATGACTTACGGCCGATTTCCGTATTTAAGTATTTGTTGGGTATTTTCTAAGGATTTAAATTATTATAATTAACATAATAATATAATAATTGTGTAGTAAATGAATACTTCATTCCCGCAAATCAACCAACTGACGTTTACCTTATGCAGAATCAGGCGCTTTCGTTCTACATGGTTATAGCGAATAATTGATTCGCTCCCTTCAATTTGATCTAGGTACAAGCCAACGATTTAAAATTCTCTAAAAAGGAAAATTTAATTTAGTTTGATGTTTTTATGGTTTTTGATCCCTTTATGGTTGCCTCCTGAGGGTAGGACTGTGACCTTATCGGGGGTTGATTACAGGTGTCCATGGGCGGCAGTGGCCACTTACCATCAGGTATCCATACAGTCCATGTATGCCCGTTTACTACTACTAAAATGTTAAAAGGTTTTATTTTAATGCAATTCTAAATCGTTATTATTTGACTGCAGGAGCATCAATGTAACAAACATACTTATAAGCTTCCTGATGGAAAATATGGTAGGGAGAGATATACATTGCATTGTTATTTACTCCTCAGGTGCGCCAATATATAACTGTGTATTTGTAAATAAAATTATTTAGAACCACCATGACCATGATGGGTATTAAGACCATTTTTTTCTGATGATAACAGTGTCAATTGGTGTTGTGTTATACTAGGCATTCAATCTTAGTAGGTACTTGGAGATAGCATAATAAATAAAGTTAATTATAGTTGTTCGTTGCTTCTTGCATATTATAAGGGAAATATCAATGTGCTCTTTTAGTAAAACCTTTACTATCATCCCAATGCTGGTGTAAGTTTCCTCTCAAAGCGAGAAAGTCTCATTTCACCTTATCATCAATGCCTTCTTGTATTACCTATGAGTGCAGTAAATATCTAGTGTGAGTTTACTCTATATTTTTGAGTTTAGTTTATTATTATCATAATTCATAATTATTTATTTGCCAAATAAGGTACATACATTGGTGTTAGACAGGATTACAAGGTGCTCTTATTTTGCCTTTAAGGCGTGCAAAAGTAATAATTACATATATCATGATTTTATTGTTGCGCTAAAAATCTAGGGTTCAAAATGGGAGTTCCCATCAATGGGAAAATAATTGTTAGTCTATAGCATATATGTAGTTCGTTTATTTTCATATATATTATTTACAGTAAAGTGTAGCGGAACGAATTTTATGGACAGCTGAATTTATAAAACTTTGATTTACGTAACAAAAAATATTTATACATTTAATTATTATTATGATGTTATCGTTGTAAAACATATCACATTACAATGATATATGCCAATATTTTATGTAATAATAACCAGTTTTAAAGTGGAATTATTAACTTTGTTAATAATGCCTTAAAATAGTTCTATTCTCTTGACAGACATCTCGACATAGCCGTTTATATTTTGAATCATTAATAAAAATAAAAAAAACATTAAAATCAAAAGTATATAAATCACATATCGGATCCTGTACTATGATTATTAAAGTAACCATAATAAAGAACAAACGAGCTATATTATTTAAAAAAATATAGGAACATTGTATGACAACATCTATAACAACATTCGCCATTCTTAACTAGGTATTTACTACTACTTGTGCAGATAAACTTATGTGGATTTCGACACTTCTAACCCTACACTTAGATTTTATCTTGTGTCATGGGTGGTATACACATAAAGATCGACCAACACAAATAACTAGACCCAGAACAGGAAATATCATATATCATAAGTTCATTATTCAGATATTTGTCTGGCCGGAGACCGAATCCATTGCCCGTTAGTATGATCCATTTCGTGCATATTTTACCCAGGTTCTTAAAAAAAGGATAATCTTGCCAAACTTTGATTGAATACATTTACAAGCTACAGCATACATAACGTTCCATAAACTTGAGTGGTTAAAAATAAGAATTTAGTTTGCACTCCTACATCTGCCTCATAACAAATTGTGTATTCATAATCATTGCTGGTAAATAAGATCCAGTTTTATAGTGTTCTCTGTCGTAGCAAAAAACGTAGTAGTAAGTTTTTTTATGAGTACCGAGATGCCCATGGGCGACAGTGAACACTAAATACTACTCATTTGCAACTGTTACAAGATAAAAAAACTTTTGTTTCAACTTAAACTTTAGTAACTACGCGACTGTGTGATATACGACTAGTAATAAAAGAGTATAGTTAATATAATGTATAATATTTTATATATATTACGATAAAATAGTCATATAATAAATTATGTTCTTAAACTATTCTAGCATAAAAAAGTAAAAAAGGTTTCACTGTTATAATAAATACACTTTAAAAGTAATGCAAATATTTTGGTAGCTACAAGAGTTAAATACGTCTTGTGTATGTTATTCATCAAATTCTTTGTATATAAAAATGGATGGTCTATCCTTAACGTATTATGCAATTTAACAGGGTAGAAATATTCAAATATTTTTTTTCTGGTTTCAAATATTTTTTAAATAAATATTGTTTATAGAATACAACGCCATCTAGGGGCAACTTATAAAAAAATCTAGAAAAACACTAAAAAAACACTAGAATTTTTAAATAGGCATCAAACTGCATTAGCGTTTATATCAAGTACGGTAGTTTATACCACCCATTTTTGTTTATAAAGATAAGTCGTTTATTCCAAAGACATTTTCATTTTGATTGCTTGGGATCTAATATATTTTTTTCGTTTATAAGACTCGTTTTTCTAAATCTATACTGAATATAACATTCAGTGACATAGAAAAGCTTAACTTAATTATTTCATACATTCAATTCTACAACTATATTCGGCACGAAGATTTTATAAATAAATACAAAATAGCCATTGAACATCATATCTCAATAAGGTCATGAGAGTCATCATCTAGTTCCGGTGTTTATATCACTATTCGCCTTAAAATGAATTAACATAATGACTTTTAATTGATTTTATAACAATTTGCTAATCGGACTCTACTTACAAAGAGTAGGTTAGTATTCCATAATTTCAATAATTAATAGTCTTAAATCAAATCAAATCTTAAGTATTTAGATGTATGTCCTTCCGAGGATTAAACCTGGAATACTATGATCAATAAGTATGTGCCACAAAGGTCACTAAGATATAATGTAGATACAACATAAATTAATGATCCTATTTCAAAGCTAAAACTCGGTATACTATGTTATTCCAAAAGTGCAAAATATATTTTATAAATACCAGTTCCAAAGCAACGGTGGTAATTTTATACAAATTATTTCAAATTTTTGTTGTCAAAGTCATTTGTTGTCTACTCACGTTACATTCGAGGTCAGTTGGAACCATTTTATTATGGTCTAGGAATCAAATTAGTGATGACCCGTAAGACCATACAGATGGCTAATAAAATCCACAAGCAAAACAAGCTTAAGACTTAGCTACATTTGTATTATGATATTATGATAGGGTGTTACTGACTTTCCTATTGGCATAATAATACTGAAATTTACGTATGACATTCAGAATAACATTCGCATCGCACGGACTGTTAGAAGGCATCGGATCGGGACAACCTTGACTCGTAAAGCAGTCGTAAGTTACTTCAGTTCGATGACAACAGGTTAGAACGGCGCCATCACAAAGTGTTGGTATCGCGTTGGTCGGTAGATCCGGCTGGGCAGGCACTCTATTGATAGTTGTAGGTGGTCGGATGTTATTAACAGGAGCATCTTGTCCAAGAGGAGATCCATTATCGCTATTGCTACCGGCTTGACTACTTCCGTGGTCTACCGGAGGAGGAGGTCTACTTGTAGGCCTATTTGGTTTGACAGGCTCAAATGAAATAGGTCTTGCGCCATCTCCGTATTCTTCGTCCATATCCGGTAACCTGCTGGGGAAATCCGGCATGTCATCAGTAGGAGGAGGGTTTACAGGTTCGTTATCATTTGGTGAGGGCGTTGCTGGTGCTGGGTTAAACATGGGAGACGTGGTCGTAGTTGTATGCGATTGTGCGGGCACTCCGGTACTGGGTTCCTCGTCGTTATTAGGTCCTTGATTGTTATCGGGAGTGCAACCGCAACCATTAGATGGAATGTAAAATACTGGGATATACGATACATGTGAAGCGGACGGCGGTGAAAAAGCTTGTTGTCTGGTGTAAATTAATATGTCTTGCACGCGTTTGTAAATTTGTGACCATGGATCTTCAGAGCCGTTAAAGCCTGTGTCTTGGCTATTATCTCTTTTGACATATGTGGGATTAAAAGGGCTATAGGAGGGGAAACCAAAGTTGTAGAAATTGTAGAACCTTTTTTGTCGTTGGCCTTGGGTACTCATGTCATTGTTATTATTAGTGTCCTCAGATACACGACGTGGACGGCTGTTTAGTGTTGGTCCAGCTTCCTCTTGTTTGTCATCTGTAAATGCCGCGTCTGTTGGATGTAATCCAGGACTCGTTGCAGCCTCAATATATGCTAGCAGTACCAGCAAAGCGGAGAGAGTTAAGAGAAGTTTCGCCATCTGAAAATAAAATATTATACGTTTTTAAAAGATGTCAATGTCAATAATAATATAACATAATCTTTTTAATATTATAGGAAATGTGAACAACAAAGTAACTATAGGTATAAGGTATTAATAAATGATGGCTCTTCAGTTAATTCATTCAGTACGTACCTATGTAAATAATAAGTAAATTGTCAAGAAATGATCTTGACTGAAAAGGTATCGGACTCGGATGAGCATAGCGCAATGCAATTGTCTTTATAGCTCTACTTTTAACTGAATTCCATCAATTAATATTATGTTTTATAAAGACATGTATAAAAACGTACAATGTAAACATATTTTTTCCTAAGTAATTACTTTGTATAAAAAATATGCATCGTTTCTTCTACAGATCCATTAATTAACAAATTGGTTATGCACGCAGACAATATCTTCTCTCGAAGGTACTACGTGTTTGTACTCGTGATCCAAGTGATAAAAAGCATTTTAGTTATGATCGTGTCTGATGGTATATGGTCGGTAATAATCATTGCCACTTAAGATGTCCTTCTGGTTATTATTTGAAAATCAAACCGGATAATGAGTGTGCAGAAGGGAGAGCGCCCACAAAGTTATGGATATTTTATACAACTAAAAGAAATGTAACCGCTACTGTGACACATGTTTAAAATTAATGTCTGTGCTTATATCCAATTTGAGTCATTGCAAAATACGTCAACTTAAGGCGGAGTGGTCAGGTTCAAAGAAATCAGGTTCTTCTACATGTAGGATAATTCATTTCTTTAAAACAATGTCAAGCAGAAGAAAAACTGAATTTGCATGTTCCGGTTTGAATAATACAGAACGTGTAAAATGGATACGAAGTCCATCTTACATATTAGGTACATGAAGATCTTATATATTAGGTACAAAAATCTTCTTATAGATTATAATCACAGAATATTTAGTAATTTGCAGTTGTTCTATCAATTTTATGCAGAAAATAATGTCATATTAAACTTTGACCGTTTGATGTCATGAAAAATTAATAAAATAAAATTATTTAATAATTTTACTGCTATTATCCGTAACGCTTATGCGATTTATCGATGGCAAATGAAGAGAAACCCAAATGTAAACAGATGTATTTCAAAGATAGATCGTATCTACAACATTATAGTTAAGATTACATAAATAAAGTAAGTAATAAATAATGTAAGTATTAAGATTTATTACACGCTCCAAAAACCAAGTACCTATTATATGTAATATAGGAAAAAATGATGAAGCCGAATACAAAAGAATACAAATGCAAATCTCTTATGTCCGCTGACGTCAGTTCAATTTTAACTTTTATGACTTCGGGTTAAAGGGCATTACCATTCCTACCATTAGACAATAAAATGATTAACCAAATGTGAAGGTTTTTACAGTACTTCCAACAAAAGTAAAATAGCATGTGCTAAGTGGATGCGAGGTTGATTCTTAAATGTCCGTGAAAGAATTATTTAACAATTAGTTTCAGAAAGTTAGTTTTTATGAGCCATTTCAAAGAAACTTGCTATTTTTTAAATTTACTTTTTTTTAGTTCTTGCCTTTGAAAGTTCACTTAAAGGTCCCTGTAAAGGCTGTTGGTAAGCCTACGCCGTCTGTCCGTTATTTTACAGTCATGAAGTCCTGGGAAACTTTCATGGGAAACTTTTATGTTATTATCGCCAATGCTTCACGAAGTTTTACTAACATCTTGCATGTACAATTATGCATGTTAATATATATCGGATAAGTATATCTCTCTAACCATACCCTATAGACCAGAACACAGCAGTGCTTAACATTGCTGTCATAAGGCGGAAATAGGTCTGGCGGTGGTGCTGCCAAAACCGACCCACATAGAGTTCTACCACCTTCAAAGGTCCAAGTTGAGACTATTGGAGTGCGGCCTTTCGGAGACAATAATGAAGAACGAACTGTTATCACTATCACTACATAGTATAAAACAAAGTCGCTTTCTCTGTCCCTATATCCATATGTATGCTTAAATCTTTAAAACTACGCAACGGATTTTG
>DWPV01003443.1:0-15208 GCA_018251915.1 Urbanus proteus proteus | reverse complement strand
TGTCATCAATAGCGAAACATTTAGTGGTATGGAACCCTCCATGTGCGAGTTCTACTCTCACTTGGCCGATTATTATAATATTAGTATAGATGATGAATGCCGCTCATAGTACACACTAGTTGTCAACCCCAAATAGGATAGCTATATATCTAAAGATACTACTAGTTAGAAAGCTTCAAGTGAATTTTACTACAGTCTTCAAATCAGCACACATCAGGTAAAAGGTTACACTGATGTTATAAGACATTTATGTGACGGTACTTCCACCTATGTGAAATCACGATACCCAAAGACAGAGGACAACCCAGAAAAGATCTAGGAGCATTATTAAGGCCCATTCGACACAGATGGGATAGTTAAGCAAAACGAGAATGGTTTATAGCACAAATTTTCCACGAGAACAGTTGTCTCCATCAATCAAATGTTAGGGGCAATTGAATGCCGCTTCCGAGACAAGTCCTTTGAATCATTCGCAATTTCCGGTTTTGTTGTAAAAAGATGGGTTCCACTACACACTTGTGTGCGATGTGGTTATGTAAATCATAAATAATCACACGATTTTGACTTATCTCGGGCTATTCAGTCAAAATTTAAATGTTAATGTTATTTTTCCCTTATCTATGGATTTGACGGAGCCAGCGGACACGCCGTCAACCTAATAATTTGTTGAAATTTGTGCGTACAAATGTATCAACTCAATATAATTATGTACTTCAAATAGAGTTGGTGTCTTACCTAAAACGGGTACATATGCGTTGCTAGTTACTACCGCTAGAGTTAAGTTATAACGCCTCGTGTATGCAACCTTACCACACTCTTCAAACTAGAACATGACAAATAAATTCAAATAAAATTGGTGTCGTACGTAAAGTAGGGTATATAATAATTATATGCATTGCAATTTGCTACCCCACGAGTGTTAAACCTTATTACGCCTTCCAGACTAGAACGCAACAATGATTAACACTAATAAGAAACATTAATAAGAACATGTGACGTAATTGCATCGCTTGACACTTTCCTCCCTCCATCAGTAGTGATACAAGTACCTTAACGTTAGAGATTGTGTTTTATTTCTCGTGTATTATAGCAGTTTTCCTCTTGTTAGAAAACAATAAATATGCAATGACTATACACAACTGAACAACAGTTGAACTATCAAAGGAGAATTGTTTTTGACTTATTACTGCCGTTGAAAATAAAGTAACAGTTCTTGCTTCGAAATAATGAGTGTATAAAACATCGCTTCAATATCTCTATTAATTACTTTTTAATGGACTCTATTGACTTTAGCGTCGATATTAAAAGTTAGTTTCCGATGTTCAAATTGCTATAATGAAAATGGTTTTATTTTATGCTTTGATATTTCATTAGTAGCCGCTATCTAGACATAAGGTCTATGTATTCTATGTTACCTTTTTAAGGCAATAACATATCTATGGTCGATTTCAAACAGTGATAGCCTAATGGTTGAAACTTGGCCTCTCAATCGGGAGGTTCAAATCCCACCTCTGATTTATGTGCAATATGTGCATATTAGAGATTAATCTTCACTTGTTTTAACAGTAAAGGAAAAAATCCTGAGGAAACTTGCACACCTAGGAGTTTTTAAAAGTTCTCAAAGGTGTGTGAAGTCTACCAATCCGCACATGGCCAACGCGGTGGACTAAGACGTAAATCAAGCAGTGGAACAATAATGAAATGAAATGAAACGGAATAACATGAAATTAAATAAACTGAAATGAAACGATTATTTGTTGACGGTTGACGAGGTTGATGGTCGACGACGATCGATTTCTAAGAATCTATTAGAAGTATGAAATGAAATATCTTTATTTTACATAGACCTACGAAGGCACTTACAAGAGACACAGACACTTATGAGACGTGGTCTGCAATGACCCTTAATTGCTACATTACATATGCTTGCTACATAAAAAATACCATTATCTCATCAGAACCAGAACATACATAAGTAATAAGTAAACATCTAGCACGCCATATATCAAAACGGGGAAGGTATCAATCAATTTAAAGTTCGGGCTTAAGGGATACAAATTGATAACATATCGTATCTCTCTCCGGAAACACGTTTTGATCTATCTATACCTATTAGTCGAGCCTTAACATATGTTACGTTTGTTTTAGAATGATTGATTACATACATCATGTTTGTAGGTTTAAAGGTAGTATGTAAATAATAGTTGAAAAGAGGCACGACAAAGAGGAAATTTCTGTACGTGGTATGGTACTGTTTTTATTCATTTTTTGTTTCTTTGGAATAAATTAAATCCTGCATCTTTTGAATGTGTCAAAAACATAGGTAAACTTACTTCTGCCTTATGATGTTAAAAATTTTTGTAGAGTCTCATTCACTCACGAACTGTGGCCAATCCGGATAGAACTCCAATTCTGATTGCCAAAAAATCCAGTCCACGGGCGGGAATAAACACTTACCACGTCACTGTATACAGACAATATGCGTGGCGGAGCGGTTACCATACCGCTCTGACAGTGGGTCCAGGGTTCGATTCTTGGCCAGACAGATATCAGAATGATGAATTAAAATTTCTGTTCTAGTTCTGGGAGTTTATGTATTATACTTTGTATGTCCATGTCAGCCACGACAGCAGAAAATACTACTGTGGGTCTTTGAGTGTGTAAAGCGTCTTCATAATTATGACCTTTGTGTGTGTTTCAAAATATGTCACCCTTGTCAACTAAAATAAAATAACAAAATATGCTTTCACAAAAATGTGTCATTTTTAAGGTCATTTTCTTTCAATTAGCGCGCTACTCAACCTCCAAGTCTACGTTCTAAAAACTGGAAGACAAGACAAGGTTGCGTGGCAAGGTTGTGAAGCCAAGGTGACTGAGCCGAGTAGAGGGCCCTCTAGGGTGGATATGGCTCTTGGACTAATTCTGAAGGTACTGCAACCTCGGAACAACATTGGATTGGAAAAGATCTGACAAGCTTTTTATTTTATGGAAGTAGCTAAGCATACAGCCCACCTGATGGTAAGTGGCCACTGCCCTGCACTGTACACACATCAACCCCAGGTAGGAATACAGTCCTACCCGAGGTCGACCACAGATGCGTTGCTACCCCTAAGGACTTAGTTGGAACGACTCAGATAACGTAACTGTTTCCCTTAGCACACCCTTCCGATTAGAAGCAAGCCGGTCTTAAAACTGCTGTTATAAGGCAGAAATCAGTGTGGCAGTGATGCCACCGGAATCGAACTACAAAGGGTTCAACCAATTTTCAATCTTGATATATAATCTTCTTATTGTAGCCATTCATGATGTTAACAATCTGCGTGACGCATTGAAAAAAAAAGGTTTGACGCAAAGGTTCTAAGTTTAATATTGCTACTATGGCTCTAACACTATCCAACAGAAAGTTGTAGGCTTTGTAACACAGGAAATTTAATTTTACGTTAAACTGAATAATCAGAAACAAATTTAGACCGTAAATGTAGAATTCAAACATTATACTCAAACTCAAATATGAAACGGCAGATTAAAAACGTTTTAGTAACTTTCAAAATGTTCAGGTATATAAACTTTTTTAGAACTTACAAAAACGTCTGTAATTTTCATTGAAATATGAACATATACAATAACCACTAGCGTTAACATAAAACTGAGTATGACTGTCTGAGAGTGCTGATAACTTTTAGGGGTCTTTATCAATCTACAAAGTAAAGTCTGGAATGTCCCGGGAATTGATTTGCTAGTTCAACCCCTAGTAGGTTATGCGATATATCATGACCCGGAGGGCACTTTAAACCAGTCCCGACTATACCCGATACCAGTTGTTCAGTATTATGGTTAAAAGCCTTCTTACGGTTCATGAACATCCCGCACTGGTTGGCCACTTTACCTTTCTGAATTAAACCGTGGTTAAATACACTAAACGCTTGTAGGGAGAAAGTGCCCAGCTGTGAGACAATAACACGATTGAAAGACAAATAATCCTCCAGAAAATCATAAACATTTTAAACGTAAGATACTGTATACATAGCAGTACCAAGTAGTACGATAACAAAAACATTTGAAGACGGTATAATCTATGAGAAAAATGTATAGGTTATAACGCAAGTTTAGATACCGTAAGATAATATAAGCCTCAATCTTTTCCAGCGGAGACTGAGCTATTTTTAGCCTTTTCTTTCATGTTCAACGATGTCATTAACGCTGAGAGTCGCCACATGTTAAAAGAGTAAGATTTTAACGACCACTTTTTCCGAATATTGCTGGATTTCGTAAAATTTGTAGATATTATGTTTTGTAAACGTAAAAGTTTTTTTTTTTTTTGTTTTGTCGACCTAAATAACAGTTTGTCGAGTTGAGTTGCTTAGTTGCAAGATTCTTTATAACATAAATCTCCTGTAGGAATTAGATTTTTGTGGGGAAAAATGCGCCAAATCTCTTTTCTAGCAGCGCCTATTATTTTAAAAAATTTCGAAAAAAGGCCCACGGGATTTGATGCCGCTCACAGTACAAATTTCTTTTTTCCAAAGGTAAATAATCCTTCACATTTTATTTCCTTGAATGATAAAATAATTATTTTACCATTTCCTGCTTACTCTAAGGTATTCTATTTATAGTGTAAATATGTACTCACATTAGTAAACTAGCGCATGATCCAAAGCTGTGACAAACAGACGGACAAAGGAAAGATGAGTCAGGGATGCGAGACACAACCAAACACAAAACTCTAGTGAGGCGTACATGAAAACTAGGAGACAAACTAGGGTATATCAAAGGAAGGAGTTTCTTTGCTTAAAGTTTTGATGCATACGGTCTATTTTTTCGTGTAAGAACAAATGGTCAATATTTAAATAGAAAATTTTCTTCGTTTATGATGCTTTAAATATCAACAATCGATTTTTTCAATCAATAAGCGAAGAAAACGAAAGGTATCATTTAAGTTTTAAACAAGTGTTTCCACAACTCTACAAATGATGGCATCACAGAACTTGATGGTACTGATCTGAAATAAGCGGAATATTATACTTAGACATCTCTCCCTTCATTAAATAATGTTAAATGGATTTATGTGATAAAAGATCCCGTTAAAATTTACATAAACAAAGAAATAATAAAAGCAAAAATTAATCAAAGTTAGTGCAGATATGAAGAATGAGCAACCACAAACACCCATAAGATACGTAAATGGAAACTGGGAGACAAAGTAGGTTTCATCAAAGAAACGGCCCATTCGTCTAAGTTTCGGGTGTGCGGTTTATTTCAACTGTGTAATTCTAGTATAACAAAACACTTTGTCAAGTATAGCGACACTCTTCAACATAAATTGCAATTAATTTTAACAATAACGTTTTATGTTCAACACAGTCAAAAGCTTTTGCTAAGTCGCTTAAAATACTTTAAGGATTTAGCTTTATGTTAACCATCAAATACGCACATCGTCAACTGCTACTAGTACTTTCATCGAATAGTTCAGCTGAGGAATAGGCAGTGACCTTATTTACTTACATACTCTTTAACTAAACTAAGTTGCTCCTGAGTATACAAATATGGCAACAGAAGATTGATCGTTTCTTTTTTGTTCGTTCTTGTTTGTCTTATTTTCTTGGGTCATAAAACATCGCAAAACAAAGTACACCTCACACTGAGGTGAATTTCAAACACTTAGTTATCTGTTGGCACCTCTTAGGTTTCTTTTTGTTCTTAACAAACTTTGCGGGTTCCGTGCTCCCCAGAACGAACTTTAAATGGTTTTGTAATAACATTTGCGTAAGTTTAAATAGTTCCGTTCGCTTAGTTGGTTTCCATCTATTGTTTCATTGTTTATTTATTTTAATAGAGTTGTCCGCAGAATAGTTCGTTCTTGTGGAAACAATTTTCTTAACTTTATCTTAGTTTTACAACTTTATTATAAAAATGAAGTGATTATTTTCAAAATAATGTATTCTTCTTAAGTCAGAGTTAAATGTACGACAATAGTAAACTAGATGTCATTTTTCTAACCATAGACTAAATATCAGTAACTCTGATTCGTGATAAAATATACATAAAATTGATGGCATAACCGAAATTATACAATTAAGCATATTTTATATTGCAAAATTTAGTTTGTTATAATAAATAAAAAAAACAATAGTTTAAAAATGATTACAAACAAGAACAGTAAAACACTAAGATTACGAATCACGATGCATAATAACGACGGCATTGCTTAGTAATCCTATACTTTTTGAAACGATTTTGCAGACATTTTCGTGAATATCCGACATCATATTTCTTAATAAAACATTTTATTTTAGCTAAAGCCTTGAAGTATTAGCCTTCATTTCTATCAATTGACCAGGTGTAGTTTACTCCCAATGATTCGAATAATACAGCTTTTAACCATTACTCTGGGGAATTCGAACCCACGTCTAGTCTTGCCCTCGTCAAGTTCATTGTGACGTACATTTGCTGAAATTACCGTTTACATTTATAAGGTACTTGATTCTTAGTATTCAGGCCTTAAATGTTTAATGCGGGTAATTTTATCTCTAGCGATTCACCTTTGGCTTCCATTTATTCCTAAATACATTTTCAGTTCCTTACATTTTAGTACTTTAAGTAATATTATCTGTTTTGTGGTATACATAGATTGTGTGGCTGCCTTATCGTTAGATTAAGTTAGAAATGGGTGATCAAGGGTATCTTGTCTATGTGATATGACACAATCATTTGATAATCTCTTGGATCTGATTTTTATCTTTCCTATCAGAGATCATCACCAGTCATATAAATAATAAATAAGCTAACTTATTATCCAGTCTTACCCTTAAAAACCACTTTGACACAGGAAAATTCGATTTGTATCAACTTATTCAGTAAAAACGACCAAGAAGACGTTCTGATTCAAGCAATAACATGTGTAGTATCTTGTTCTGGCAAAGCCAGCGTCGACATTTCTATAAGCAATTTCAGATTTAGGGCGCATTTGATTTGAAAAACTCCTTGATCGCTTGGCGGCCGGCCAAGACCCAAGTATGATGTTAGGTATCTCTGTGACTCTCACATTTGGGTCAAAATATTTTATTTGTGCCGTTGACACTCGTTTGGGCGATCTGATAAGGTTTGTATAGTAATCGGGAAGGCATAGTTCGGATAGGTCGATGTTTTGCAAGTCATATAATGTATTTCACAACCTTTATACTATTATAACTTAATACGAATCTAAAGGAAAATTGTGTGATATACTAATCAATTTCTACATCTATTATACCATGTGGTGTTTTTGAATAGCTACACCTCTTCCCGTGGATGTCGAAGAACACAAGATGGGTACCGGCGCTCGGCGTCTTTCTGTGTAACATCATTTGGGTATCTACTGCGGACACTAAAAGGCATGTCAGGCGCGGTAACGACTAGAAAAACTATTATTAGAGGACGACTATATCCAGCATAAATAAAAAATATATACAATTATACTGAATTCTTGCCAAATTTTGGACGCATAACATCAAGGACTTATGTGACTTATATTTACGCGTTCAGTAGGAAATATTGTTCCACCAAGGAACTTCGCAAAATAACAACACGAAAATTCTTTAGATATTTAATCCGAAATGTGACGCAAATTCAAAGAACGGTATGTATGACAGGCCTACTTGCGACAAACCTTATAATCCAGGGCTGTCACAACTTAAACTCTGCTATAATTTATAATAGGACGCGAACGGTTCGAATAAATCAATCTTTACGCACTGTTACGCACTCACCATCTGTTGCCAATTATTTGAAGTGTTTAATAAACAAAGCCCCATTTAATATAATTTAATATTGCGAACCAATGTTTATTATATCACGTAATATCAAATAATAGATAAACTGTGCGCAAAAAAAAACTAGTAACTAATTTTTAAACATCCAAGGCCGTCTAAACCTAGACATAATATGTGTATCTAAAGTCCTTGTTTCTCCAAATCATGCATCAAATTTCGTATGGGATTAAGCATGGATATTGGAAGCATGGGAATAAGAGTCCCTTCATCACCATTACCATGAAATTATTAATTGAGTTCACTTTCGGCATTCTAAAGTAGCAAACTTCAACTAAATATAAAAAAAAATATAAAAAAATATAGTTTAACGTGTGACAACCCTGTGAAAATTTATTTCTCGGCACACCGAAGAATTCACGAACTTTATGAAAAAGTAGCGCGTGTGGACAATAAAACTGACGGACCGCTGCGACACGCTTCCCGTTTACGTGTCTTGTATAGGCAAGGGTCAGGACGAACGTTTTATCGACAGTTATACATTTGCGATTCATAGTATTTTATAAGGAATCCTCGAAGAACAAAGTTATTGATGCAGACCCTTACATAAAGATACTTTACACTTGTGTTTTCGACCCTAAGTGAAACGAGCATGCATATATATGTAATTTCGCGTGTGATCTTGTCAGGGGCATACAAGAGTAAAAGCCAAATTCTGTTAATCCTGCCTGATGAACCCTTGTGAACAATGAAGAATACAAGCCTGTACACGATCTATCTGATGGGCTGAGATCTAGATTGGAACGCCTCGAATAAATAGGTATGTCTCCTTTATATACCCCCCTCCTTTATGTAACCCCGTGGCGGAGCGGTCACCATATCGGTCTGCCACTAAATGGATCCCGAGTTCGTTCCCGGCCAGACAGATATCTGAATGTTGAATTTAGATTTATGTTCTGTGTCTGGGGTTTGTGTATTCTTCTGTGTGTCCATGGCACCCACGACACAGGAGAATCTCCTACTGTGGGGTTATGAGTATAGAAAGCGTCTCTCTTACATTCGCTTCAAATCGAAAACAGCGGCGTTTGATATTGCCGTTATCAGGCAGAAATAGGTGTGTCTGTGGTGCCTCCTGTATCGAATCACATCTTACTAATTTAACTTTTAAGTTTTTCATGATAATTATATTTATTATTACCGATTTCATCACATCTACCGCCCAAAATTCCATTTGAAGCTCGAGGCATAAAACGATCGTTTTCCGTCATTCGGCACCATCGTAATCCGGGAACACTTTATTTTACAATCAATCTTTCTTACGCGTTCCCTAAAGCTATAGAAATTCCAGTTTATTGGCCTGATTAATAAGCAGTTGGGACTTTTCCCATAGATTTATGGAGTCATCGTCATCATCATTAATCCAATATAGGCTCGCTGCTGGTCACGGGTTTCCTCTCAAAATGGGAAGGATTTAGACCAAAGTAAGAAGGAATTCTTAAGTAAAAAGATAGATATCCACGTTTTTTTAATTAGTTCTGATTTTAAAAGTTGGTAAGGTATCTTTAATACGCCTGGACATGGGAAGTTGTATTGTAAACTCGATGAAACTCTTCTATCGAAACGAAATGGTCTATCTATAAAGTGGACATGGTATTCGAATCATAATTGAATTATATCAAAAGTCCAATTATAGGTAGGTACTATTAGGTATTCATACGTGATACTTAATAATTATAAGAATTGAAACTCAAAGTTAGACTTACATATTTCGAATCCCACAGAACTGTACTTAATATTTAAGCACTGCATATAACCTTAGGACTGCGCGAAGTACCGAAATTTGTACGAAACTTAATGCGTGGAATGGGTGCTTACATATATAACGTTTTATACGTAAGATATGGAGCTATTTGTCGTATGAAGCCCGTAGGTATCGGGAATTGCAGAAAATACGGCGGAATACGATTCCATCGGTTTGGTTTATTAGCCAGGAACAGTATTTATGAAAGACTAACCGTGCCTCGTGGTTTCACCCACATTTAAAAATGTAGTTCTTTGAAAAAGTAGCTTTAACCGCCTTATAACCTGCCATTGAAATTACTGTCGAAATCAGCAAATCCTATTCGAAGATTAGCCAGAACATACTTTCTTTGTTATGGTGGGTACTGCAG
The DNA here is from genome assembly GCA_018251915.1 of Urbanus proteus proteus. Classification (NCBI taxonomy): domain Eukaryota; kingdom Metazoa; phylum Arthropoda; class Insecta; order Lepidoptera; family Hesperiidae; genus Urbanus; species Urbanus proteus. The sequence continues at coordinate 5,292 of DWPV01003443.1, read as the reverse complement.
ATAGTTTCATAGGCATTTAGTAAAACCTTGTTTATTTGCATTACAAACAGATACATTTTATTTATTTGTATATGGATATTGAGTCTAATGTTGTTTTATGATTTACGTTAAGACGTATCCTTATCGGGAATTGTAATACTTCCAAAGTCCCATCTTTCCCTAAGGTTTGATTTATGATGAAATCTATTTGTCTTTTGTTTTCTATTACCAACAAGGTAGGTACTATTACGTTCTTATTAGCCGAATGTTTTAATTTAGTTCTTATTGACTTTTTGTTTTAGTTTTTTGTGATATCTCATATTTCTTACCGCACATGTATTATATATGTATTATAAGACCGAATGACCCGCTCGTTTAACCCCATTCGTATTCATAACCAAAGAAAAACGAACATTTTGAGAAATTCAAATTTGTACCCTTGAGGTTTGAAATTATTAGAAAATTTAAAACCTCACGTTTTTTTGTTTAATGTTTTTTGTACATACAATAAAAATACTTAAGTGTATTATTCAATTAAATATCTATGTAAATCGTGAAAATAAAAAATATAACGTAATAAAGGTATAAGATAAAGCGAAAGTAAAGTATAAGCGTATATAGCTGCAGAGTATAATTATACCACTTCACTCCCGTATTCCTACAAAGGATGAACTTTTTTACGCAAACCTACAAACTCTTGAACTTCAAACGAGGAATTTTACGCAAAAGTCTGAGCTAATTACGCGTTATAAGTAGACGGCACACGCGGAAACTAGGATCTAAACTTCTGTTACAGTATACGACCTGAAGTATACATTTTTATCGCGTTTTAAGGGCTACAAACTTGAAGTTAAACGAGAAATTTTACGCTAGCTCGAGCTAATTACGCATACAGCTAGACGGTGTACGCGGAAACTAGAATGTAAAGTTTTGTTACAGTTTACAGTAGTTGGTACTGTATATACGAATAGTCTTGAAAATACATTTTTTCAGATTTTTAAGGCCTCCGATAAAGACTTGAACGTAAACGAGAGATTCTACGCTGTATATAGTCTTGAGAATACATTTTTACAGATTTTTAAGGCCTCCGATAAATACTTGAACGTAAACGAGAATATCTACGCAAGCTCGAGCTAACTGTACAGATAGACGGTATATGCGGAAACTAGAATGTAAACTTTTCTAACAGTATGTCTTTTGTACTGTAGGTATACAGTCTTAAGTATCTAGCTAAGCTAAGCTAGTCTTAATAATATCGCTTTTTAAGGGCTACAATCTTAAAGTTAAACGAATTTTTCTGTGCAAGCCCGCGTTACAGCCAGATGGTATATGTGTAAACTAGAATGTTAACTTTTCTTACAGTATATAGTAGTTTGTACTGTATACAGTCTTGAGCATACATTTTTACAGCTTTTAGAGCCACCGACAAACTCTTGAACTTAAGGTAGAAATTTTCTTGATTACAGCTAGAGCGTAGGTTATATGCTGAAACTAGGAACAAAAAGTTTGTTATAATATGCTATCTGGAGTATAAGTTTGTATCTTTTCTACGGTTTTCTAAATTTTCTTGTATTTACTACGATTTTTAACAAAATTTGTAACTATAATTACGTGTAAGAAATAGACGTATAAATAAACGGAAAAAAATGTAAAAATCGTTTTAAGTCCGGATAGATTTTCGTGAATTTACATTTTCATGTTTAACTGCAAATAAGTACCTACACTTGCTGTTAACTACATGCATTTTTTGAATTAACCCGTTTTATCAAAAGAACTTTAATTAAGTTACGAGTATATCACAATTAATGATTTATTCACATTCCACATATAATATATAGCTAAATTAACACATGTTTTATCGTATCCAGACTTTAGGGTTGGTACATAAAAGTTTTGTGTATCATCATCTCCCTCATTAAACTCAAGACGAAGTAGGGTATCATGAATAATGTATAATTACTCAGTAAGAATTAAATCACCTAAAGTTAAGTTGTCAACGTAAGTCCATAAATTATATTTATCACCTCAACTTCAACAAAGACTTGCGAGTTCGTTTTAAAATGAAATCCCGAAAATTGGGGAACTCATTAAGGTGGGGACGAAAGGGTGCAATTAGGAATGTAGGGCGGAGCGACTCTGTAAATAATGTACCTTATTGTATGGACGCAAGGGACACGGCTTAACAAGGACGTAAGTTAGTGTCTATGCCACTTTACACGGAACTGCGGTACCTAAACTTTTAATTACCGCAACTATGTTTTTAGAGTGTTACCGTGGAGAGTTGCATTTAGAATTTTAGAAGCGAGAAAGGACTCATGTACATTTTTGCTGTTACTTTATCTGAATGGTTGCCATAAACTGAGCAATCGTATAGGCTGTTAATAGGTCTGACTCGCAAATTGGGTGAATAATGAGACCAAAATATTTGTCAGTATAACTAGATATTATTTATTGACCAGAATATCTTGAGGTCTTCGTAAGAAATATATCAATCAATCAATTTCAATTTTCCCTTATTCTTTTCTTTTTTGTGGGAGTGTGATTTCAAAATTAAGTTGATAGTATTCTGGCCCCTCTTTCCCACTAGACCCACGGCCCCAACAAATCACCGACAAAATGGCTCGCAGCAGCAAGCAAGAACGGAACAGGAGTAATCTGAGTAATTTTGCATCTACCTTATCACGAAACATACTCGTACAAGCAAAATTCTGAGCAAAGAGCAAAAGCAAAATTCTGGTATTCTTACACGATCCACTAGAGATTTTCGCGCTGCTAAAGTACGGGGTTGACAAAGATTACAATGGGGATTCCAGCTTAAACCTCTAAAGCGCATTTATATTCCATTTACGTATATTTGATATTTATGGAATTGTAAATATGCCTGAGTCATGCCACGAGGTTGCATTTAATGGCTTTATTATCATAATTCCCCACAAAACAAAGGGATTCCTTTCGTGATTCGCCACACTAATTTCGTTGAAAAATGCTGAAGAAAAATGCTTGAAGGTAGGATGACTACGCTACGATTTTTTCGTAGGATTAAAATTTGGAATCTACTTAAATAGTTCGGCAAATTGAAATTATCACATTGTTAATCTAAAGACGGCCATAGACTCTTGAGGATTAAATTAAAACATGTCACTTTTCAATTAAAAATATATCAAAGCAATAGCACGAAATCCTATTAATTCCTGAAATTATCCTAATAATTATCCTGAAAGATAACTTCCACCCATAATTTTTCCATTGAAATGTTTAAACTCTGATACTTACACTTCCACTTAGGCCACACGTAGTTCTAACTTAGTCCTCTCTAGTGAAAACTTTAGTATGACGAACTTAATCGTGTGTACCAATTTGCAACGGTAATTAAAGTGCATTCAGATGTTAGTCTGCCTCGTAACCTTTGATTTGCTCAGCATTGTCTATGACTTGGAGAACTACTAAATATAACTTAGTAATTAGTTATATTTAGTGAATAATCGGCTCCTAACAATCTAGAAACTTTCAGCGTCCCGACTGCTCAAAAATATTCAAATAAATTGAGTGACGTTTTGTCCCACGTTTCAAAATGTCATAGTTACCCTACTTTGAAGTAATGAGAAGCTTGTACCATACTCTTTTGTTTATTCAACAATCATAATGCACATAATACGAAATCCTTTTAACAAAAATCTTTTTCCTTTTCGAAATTTCACTGTCGCATTGCTGTCTCGCTCCGTCACATGGATTTTGTCTAATGAGAAAGTCACTACAATCTACTAGATTCAATACAACGATTACTACAATTGCAATATTTACACGAATACAATAACTTAATGCCAAATGAATACCAATAAATATATAGAGTTGATTGATCAATTCAAGTGTTTAAGTTCTGTGCTTTTAAAAATATTTACACACTAATATACATCCTATAGTAACTTTTGTAAGATTCAATATAGAAATATATTTAACGAAATCTATGTTTTGTTCTTATCCGAACCATACTTGGAAGAACTTATTCAGAAAAGATGTATACCAAGTACGAAAATAGATGAACGGTCAATCGTCTTAGATTTAGTCACAGGTTTACTTACCGTCTTAAACAGATACAGTGATACTTAAATAAATAGGTATGGCGCACCCAGAGATATCTAAATTTTGTAACTTCAGTTTCTACTAGAAAAAAAAAATTGCTATAGTCTACAAGAATGTAGCAAACTTTTTTCTTAGTCTTAAATTTCCCGAAAACCTTTAAGAGAATGAGATAAAATTCCTGCTCACATATCAATAAACATAATAGCGAGAAATAAAAGGTAATATGTTCAAAAGGAAACATTAGTTTCCTTTCCTGGAAATTTAGCCTACAGTTAGTACATCTACAAATACAAATAAACTAGAATGATACTTATTTAAAAATATAGACAGACACGTCTTTTATATTTATTTGTTAACTTTTTATTTATATCATCAAATCTTATCACACGAAATTACAATAATAGGTTTTACTAAGAAGTTATAACATTAATGACTTTTGTCGTCATATAAACCACAAATACTTTGATATGTATAAAATGGAGCTATCTTATCTAAGTTAGTCAAAATTAAGAGCTCGTGGCTTCTCATAGTGTCTGTGTCAATTAATCTGATATCATCAACAAGTGGTGTCAAAACAATTGAAATTTTCGCTGACTTTTGCAATGAAGGCGTTTTGAGATTTTTTAAAACTGTATTTCTATTTGTTAAATCAAAATATTGTACATCAAGTTAGATACTAGAGTATGAGTACTTCGAAATTTCTGCTCGTATTCAATCATTCGGACAAAAAAACTCGGTGTAGATAATAGTATCTTTCAAGAAAAAGTCGCAATATAGGTTAGCTTATAACAAGTATTGAAGACAGACTGACAGAATTTTAGATAATAATGAATTCAATGATTCGCTGTAGAAATAAAGCAAGTATCATTACGAAACCAGTAATTATTAATCGATCTACTTATCAAAGTAAACTAGATTTTGCCCGCGACTTCGCACACGTTAAATTACATATAAACCTTCCTCTTGAATCACTTTATGTATTAAAAAAACCACATCAAAATCCGTTGTGTACTTTTAAAGATAAGATAAGAGGAAAGCGAACAGCGGTAGTGAAGAGAAAAACCAAAATCAAAAATTTCCTATTGATTAAATAAAAGATTACAAACATTAATAAGCCTAATTCCAAATAAAAAAGCGAAAAGCCGGTAAGATTCCACAAGCGACCGCAAGATCTCAAAGTTGAATTAAATAATAGAAATATTTCATATCCGCGATCCCACAGATTATCCCGAA
>DWPV01003442.1:0-15208 GCA_018251915.1 Urbanus proteus proteus | reverse complement strand
GCGCGCTGAACGTGCCCGCCGGCTTCTTGCCCTCCGCCTTGCGCCCGTGCGCCCTGCAACACACAACATACACGTTACATATACTGGGACGTCTTCCACTTCTCGTCAAGAGATGGCGCCACTAGTATTTCCAAATCATCCTATCGAAGATTTTTCAACATGTTGCATATACACAAGCTCCGAACTGAGATTGTCGGATCACCAAGCCGGGCTGAAAATCTCTCTTTACCAAAGTGGTAACCCCAACATGATGTAACGAGTTCCTGATATTCGTCAAGTCATGGCGCCAGTATACACTTACTTTACAATATTCACTTACACAACAATGTTCCGATTGGTCAAGCGGTAGAGCAACCACCAACACACATATTTCTAATGTGAAACAATTCTTACATTTTTGTGGAAAATTGTGATTATAAGCTCACTTATATTAGAGGCGACAATATCATTCATGAAAGCATTTTTGGTTGACATAAGGTAAAACACCTATTCTTTATGCAGTTGGTTATAGGTGTCCATATGTAGCAGTGACCATTTACCATAAGTTGGACTGTATATTTACTACTTCAGGCACATAAATAAAGTAGGTCAATCTTTCTAAACAAAAAAGAAGCCATTTTTAAAATGGCACGGTTATAAAAGTGATTATGTGAGCGTGAATAAACTCAAGGTACTGACAAGAAACTACGTTAGTTTTGTGTAAGTGTGTCGTATAAATAGATGAGAGTAGCTCAGTTTTTTGGCTTCACTCAAATACAAGGCGGTGAGTAATCTACCTATTTAATTTATCTGAGCTTCAGTCTTATAAAACCTTCATATTCTATCTTACCGCGTCTGCAATTTCACCCATGTTTAAGTATTGCGACACTACATATGTATAATGAAATAATATTTTTTCTATGTAAAGTTAGATAAATAACTTACTTATAATGCTGTAACATCTCCTGCTTGTTATTGCAGCTAGCAAAGCAAATGCAGCAGAAGTGTTCCTCCCCATCATTGGCCTCCTCCTTCACTTTATGAAGTTCCGTGAGTAGCGAGCCCTCTCCCGGCATCTCCTCTAAGACTTCCTCCTTCACAATGCCAATACTCAACTCTACTCTGCCCAGGTCTCCGCTGTCTTTCAACATGTTGACATGTAAGGGTTTCTCTGGCAGCATGTTCCAATCTTTTACTTTACTCTTACTTTTTCGCCCCTTTTTATTTTCTTTGACATCACCATTTTTGGATTCCTCCTTATCTTTCTTGCATTTCTTAGGTCTCTTAAGGTTGATGAGCAGTGTGTCTTCGCTGTCATCGGACGCAAAATCGTTAGCATATCCCATATTGAAATCACCTTCACTTTTAACTGGTGATGCGGGTATAGAAAGTGGCTCATGTTTTATCTGTTTAATGTTACTGCTGCTATACTGATCTTTTACGTGTTCACTGTAGGTGTCCGTCTGTGTGCCTTGGTCGTTATAGAGGCTGAGTATGGGTGGAGGCGACAGAGTGTTTTGTTTCACTACAGTTAGATCTATGGAGTCATCTAAAGGAAGGACGGTGGCGTAAACAAGGCGCAGCCTGGAATTGTACACAAACACAATATTAACAATGTGTGATTAATGCATTAATATTTATTATTGCTGATTAAATATATTGTATAATAGATATGTCATTCCAAATAGAATGTTTTTATTTTTATACACTCCAAATGAAGTCACAAACACCACCCTACATATATTGTGATATGTAATTGTACAATATTAAAGCAAGTACACTACTGCATCGGAAATGAATTTTTATTGATGTGTAAAACAAATCCACTCGCTCACTGACTCATTTCTCAGTACATATTTTAATTCCATTGAAACATATTTTAATTTAATAATGCAAAATTTATTAATTATACACTATAAAAGAAACTATGCAAGTTTGTAATTTTACCACAGTTAGTAAATAAACCTTTATTAACCACTGTAATATCTTTTTATATGAATAATAATGTTTTGTTAGCTATATGAAATATTCAGGTACACTACACCGAGTGTACTAATTTATAGACTACAAGGTAAATCAACAAACACATAACAATTACTTGAAAACATTTATGTACAAATTCATGGAATTAATAGCTAGAAATTCCTCATATTTCTATATATTTAACTTGCTTATACAAATAAATAGAATTGAAGTATCTGTTTGTGAGTTCAAAATTACAACTTTTTACTCGATGCATATGTAAGTATACACAATACCTATACCATGAAACGCAATAAAAATAAAATTATCTGTCTATCTGCCTGTCGTTTTGGTTGAGGTAATCTTCTAAACGGCTAGACCGATTTTGACGGGACCTTCATTGGAAAATAGCTGAAAGTCTAAGGCGAGACATAGGCTACTTTAATTTTTGAAAACAAAAAAAAAAATGCCCGTGCTCCACACGCATGCGGGCTCCCTCGCAGAAGGGCATGATTTCAGTTGTTTAAATATGTATTTCTTTTTACTTTTTAAACATGGGTATCAGCCAGTAACAAATAATTTACTATTGTACAATATATATTGAACCACGAATGCTAGCTTATAGTTATTATGATGTAAATTAAATAACGAATATTAATTTATTAACTGGATAATTCAAATGAAACCTTATCAATAAATAATATTCCTTAGTCACTTATATTCCTACTCTTTAAGATCAAGCTTCGTTACTACTTTTTACTTAAAATATACTACAATAAGTAAAAAGTAACATTAAAGTAATATTATTAATCCTAGTCATGTTTTACCTGTGTTGTACTTCTATAGTTTTATTGTAGAACTGATAAAAGTCGTTTATTTTACAGCAGCACCTGTCACAAATCTTCTGCGGGAGCCGGTCGTTCTTTATCACCTGTCGAAAGCAACAAACTATACATCACAAGCATAATCATCACATAAATATTATCATTCAAATGGTTGATCCAATTATACCGTAATGGGCAAGTATAAAGACATTTTCAGGTATATATTATTATCTTCGTCGAAAATATAATGGTTAACGAATTTCGTTGAACAACATAAACGGCAAATATCCCCCATTTTAAAATTTTGTGTATTTTAATAACCGAAAATAAACTACACACAATGTTTATTCGCTTTCGTTATGAAAGTGACAGATAGATCGCTCGGCCATTTGTCAATATTGACCTTTCGCATCCAGTGTTGCCAGTACGCGATCCGCATTCGAGAGCATTATGTGAGACCCAATATTATGCGCATATACATACATAGATAAATAGATGGATAGATAGCTCAGACAAGAGGGTGGGCGGAGAAGGCAGGCGCGGCAGGGGCTCTGCGCCAAACTTTTGATTAATGAATACAACGGTTGTGAAGTAACTTACTTTAGTTAAATTGCAAATATTCAAAACATTGTAAACTTGAAATGTTCGTGCCTTGACGACGTAGACGCGTCTGCATATGGATACTATTATGAATATGTATATTGTAAAGTCATTGTCTACCTCTGTCTTTACCTATTTAATGTCGTCCTGTAAAAACATTAATATAGACAAATGTTTACGATTTACGGTCGTGCTTCATGTATATTCATGATTTACTAGAATGCATTAAAATATATGTACATATCTGTCAATGTACGGGTCGATTGTATTTAAAGCTAACATGTAGTTAATTGGGGTCCATGTACAATGGATCAAATGAGTTAGTTGTAATATTGATATAAATATCCCTCGTCTTCTTATATGAATAATATAATGTTGTACTTGTTTGGAACAGCCAAAATGCAAAGCTATCAATTAAAATGAAATAATAAAATAAAACTTGGTCATTACATAAATTGAATTATTTATGTAACATAATTTGCTTAAGTACTTATCTTAAATAATTTATATATAAAAGTATGACTATATTAAGTTTAACTCATACCAAGTAATTATGTGTTGAATTTTCTTAAAATTATAATCTCTAATGTAAATTCTTATATAGTTAACTTTTAACGGAGAGACGACCATTACATACTTGTATATAAACATTTTAGTGTAATAATCAAAAAATATAAGTAGGTATAATTTAATGTTGTGTATTAATACGTGTCTAATAATTATACACATATCAGAATCGCCATAGCGTGACTTCCTGAAGCGAGCTCTTTTCGCGCGATAGGCCGCGATAAAGGCGTCGACTGCCACTTATCTTTATCATTATCGTGCGCCTTCAACAAATAAAGTGTAAAAAACGAGATAAAGGTAAGGTACCATTGTCGTTCGTGGATAACGTGACGCCTGCACTCAACTCACTCTTAGTAAAGCCTAGATTTTAATTTACATAATATTATTTAGTAGACTATTAAATTGTGCGTGCTATTCAAACATTATGAAAAAATCATATTAAATATAACCCAATTTAAATGTACGTTTAAATGAAATGTTATTATTTTTATTAAAATGTTCGACTATGATTATGAAACCAATTCTATAATAAATAACTTGTAATAATACGCACATAAAAATATTTTTGATAAATGTCATAATTTGTAATAAATTTGTAAATGGTAATATAAATATTTAAATTCAGCAAAATTATGTAAATACTCTAGATTTTATTCGTGGTTTAATGATCGTACCTAAGTGATATGATGATAGTACCTAAGCCAAAAAAATAAGAAACATTATTAGAGTAGATTTAATTTTAAGAATGAAATTACGCTATAATATAATATATGTTATGTTTTTATGTATTGTACTAGAGGCTCTAATCTCCTGATAAAGATATTTCTAGAAGATAAGTTGTTCATCGTCATATACCGATAAATTGTTAAACGTAAAGTTAATAATAAATACATATTTGATGCCAGGAAAGTCCGACGTCCATTAAATTTTAAGGAACTGGGGAAAATAAGCAAGCTAGCAGGTTTATCGACGAAAAATCTGCCGAATTATGATTTTGTCTAAAAATCCTTTTAATATTTAATCATGAATAATCTTTCAACGACGCCATCGCATTGTTAAGCACTTTTTCATTTTATGGACAATCGAAAATGCTGCCCTTGGGCATCGGTAATCTACCCCTGAGGACTAATTTGAAATGCCTCGAATAAGTGTGTCTCCACAGCACAAAGGGTTCTACTACATTTTCAAGCTGCCGTTTGCCGTTTTAAGGAAATACTCACACCAGACGACATGTGTACCTTACTCGCCCTAAACCAGAACAGTTAGAACGTCTCTTAGATCTTAGCACTCACGCATCTTTAATTGACCTCAGATCGGATTATAATCCTTTTTGCGGTTGATCACATTTGTTCATACGTGGCAGTGACTTCTTACCATCAGGTAGACTGAATTCTCGTATAATACTTCTATAATATATGTACCTAAAAGAAGGTAAATCTTATCTTAGTAACTTGTGAAACCCATATTTCAAAGGTATCGTTCGTAACAATCATTGTAGATTGTCTTAAAATGCTTAATTTTAAGTTCCCCAAAGCACTAATTTATTATTGAGCATTCACTATTGAGCATTGCTATGAATGCCCTTTTGGCACATAATATATGTTTTAACACGTGTATTTAATAATAATTTTATTGTTATGTAAAACCGTTATATTATTATTTTTAACAGGTGCGTTTTTAGCAGGTTGAGTAGCAATTAAAAAAAACTACCATATAATAAATATTTGATCATTTATATTCACACAAGCTTTTTCATGTGAAAATTTATCGAGACCTAGTTGATAACAACAGCAAAATAGGCTCAGGTGTGGCCCCTATCTGCGATACTGATAGTGTCTAAACGAAAACGGAATTTAAGTTAACTTTTGGAGTTAAAATTGAACTAGATATTAAATTACCAATTGGTCAAAACAGGTACAAAGTTATCGATGTTTATAATAATTGTATTAATGATAAATACAGAGTCCAAAAATATGAACTACGTGCTACATAGTCCTTATGGAATTAGTAGCTTTGGGCAATTGGCCGGCAATGGTTTACTGTCAGTGGCTATAAGTTTGAATCTTGAAAATACTATTCAAAACTCTTTTACTATTACCAATTTTCTATATTTTAATTAAATGTAATGCCATATCTGTGTTTTTACTTACGAACAGGAACCTAAATGGTACAGACGTTAATAGTTATTCCTAATTTAATAACGATTGAAGTTTTGAATTTATAATTTTGTAACGACTGACAGTGAATCCTAATTAGTCGAATGTCCGTTTAATTGTCTGTTTGTAAGTATGTAATGCCTTCATGCATTAAACTACTTTACCGATCGTTATGAAATTTTACACAGACATTGCCAGAAGGCTGGTAAAGGATCTTTCATCGTGGAAATATACCACTCCTGAAGGATATAAAATAACTCTTATATCTACAACTTACCTTTCTTCTAACCACTTTTTTACATATTATAATTAAGTCTATAGATAAATTAAACCGGCTACCGGATGGCAAGCAGTCACCGTCACCTATGGACACTAGAGAAGATGCTCATGCATTGACGTTGAACGGGGATTGAAGTTCCCCAAGAAGTTCATTCTATATCTTAAACATTCGTGGCAAAAACTATCGTGCAAACTAACCGTGGAGAACTGTAACGAGTCCAGCTGATATGGATGTAACCTTATCTTTCAGCAACTGGTATCAGGTAAAAGAGTTCCTCGTCATTGTAAAGCACGTAAAATATTAAGTGGGAACTTAAGTCCTTCGGAGGTCGTTAATCTGAAATTTGGACCGCGTGTTTCTGTATGATGTTGTGTTTGTGATCTGGCGCCCTTGCTCATTGATGGATAATGCTTGCATATAAATCAAGAGTAGTTGCCCCCAGTGAAGTAACAATCGATCGAGTAATTTCATATGAATGTCAAGTAGGTACATATATAAAGACAAAGTCGGGGATCAGTTTCGTTTATAGAGTAAAGTATTTAGTAATTTTTAGCATATTCTATCGTAATGGAAAATAAAGTGTAATACAAAGTGCTTTGTATTTCTTTTTGTTTCGCTTTTTGCTTTTTGATTATTATAGTTATTTTTGAGAAAAAAAAAAACAGTTTTCTATCAAAACTTTAGAGGAGATAGAAAATATTGTAGCGAGTGGCGAGTAAATAACTAATAATATAGGTACTGATATATAAGCTATTGGCGCTAAGCACAATATATGTATAACATAACCAGATAGGTAAATTAGTTGACAACTGAATAGATATTAGTGATTTTATCTTTAGTTGTGACCCAGTTTTTATTCTGTCACTATTATTAGTTTCGCAAGTGTATGTAGGTACCGGATAGAGACAGATATAGATAAATATGGCTTAACAGAACCAGGCTAAATAAACAATACGTAGTTTACCTATGTTTTTGTATCTAACTTTTCGCTTTATATAGTTGTAATTAGAATATTTCAAAATATATTTAGGGCGTTTCGAGAATTGTAGTGGTTTCCATCCCTTGTTGAATTTGCGAAAAACTTCGGAGGCACCACAGCCACACTTCTTTTATCTCATAAAAGCAGTGTTAAGCGATGCTGTGTTCTGATTTGATGTGTGTGGCAAGGGAGATGTATTTATCCAAAGAGTTACAATTTAGTATTCAAAAGTCAAAGGTCTCATTAATGCCTTGCCATCAGGTGGACTGCATGATCGTTTGCCACATAGTCATCATCGTCAATTTTAAGTATAAAAATCCCAATTCTATCTGGTACTATGTACTTGCGTACTTTAAACGATTTACGCACAAAGATACATTCAAATCAAAGAGTTCAAATTCGCATAATCACCAAATTTAAATAACTTAAGTAAATATTCCTCTAGAATTTGTGTATATCGTAATTGTGGGTGTAAGTGGTTAATATAAGATATGATCCCATTAGTAACATACACACAAAGATGTCCTTTTATGAATGAAAAATCATTTCCTAACAGATTTCATGTGACTGGATATGTGATTGTGGTTTAAGGCGAGTGTTGCGAACTCGCTTCGGTATTGTACCTTGTACCTAGCTCCCAAGGACGTATTGCGCAGTGAAGAGGGCAAGAGGGCGTCGCTGGCGCTCGCAGGCTCGCGTCGTGAAATGTCGCAACTAGCACGCCATGTGCTAGCTGCTGCATGATACCTCCCTAATATTATAAAGTTAAAGCAAAATCAAGAAACATATTATTTTAATTAAACCAGTACTCTTCCCGTTTCAATAGATGAAATGTAGTTAATGTGGGTCCCTACGTAAATATATCCTATTTAATAGTACCTATACGTAGCATAAGCATAGGCACAAGCATAGGCAGATGTATTTATTATCTAGAATTAGGTATGTGTGAACTTTATCGGGCTGAAAATTAGGTATTAAGTAGGCGAAAATATTTTCATTTTTTTTAAATATGCAGCAAGTGTAGGTAATAGATAAATAGTATTGAGACAATTTAAAGTAATAGGCAAATGAATTGCAAAAAAAATATATCCACATTATCTCAGCTGCAGACACGAGCATTGCCCACATCTGTACATGAACACAGACTGCACGGAAACCTTGAAACATTTGATAAACATGAGATGAAAATCGATACGACAAACTTGCGAGTCAACTTTGTAATCGAGTGAAACGAGCGCCACACACGCCGCTGAACTCTGGCTTAACTTTAACCCACATAACAAAGTTCAATGTAAACACAATACGGCAGAAGTTTCCGAAGTTCCAGTTCACGGCCGCGAGGCGACCGGCCCGGCGCCTCCCTCCCCTGGAGCCCCCCGGCCGCGTCTGTCGCCCCTCTTGAACTTGCGCACCTCCACCTTCTGCTGCTATCCAAACTTCTTACCCCGCGAGACGGAGATCGCTTTCACTGTATACTCAAACATATTCTATACATCACTCCAGGCCATTGAACTTCGCTTCGCTAAATACTCACCTGACAAAACTTTAATACAATTTGGATTTTTATCTGTTACCTCGAATTTCATGAGAAATGTATTTGGGTTCATGTTTGATCAGTGATTATCGTCTATTTGAGTTTAAAAAAAGGATTTTTTACTACGATCTTCTTGACCAAAACATAAATTATTAGCTCAAATATTTCTATTTATTATTTTCTAAAATGTGTATGTCATGAAAACGTTTCCAAAGGAAAATGTGGATTAACTTTAAGTTGTAGATCAGTTGTATGGGCTCACTTATTTATTACACCTGTCTATAAGTATACCAGAAAGCACACACCTTGTGTCTTATCAAATGACACCGTTTGATATGCGCCTTTGCCACCTTATCTATCATGTCGAAATTCTTCCACGTACTATCACATACCTATTTTAGTTACGTGTACGTGAAATTGTACATGCTTCTGGGAAATTGTTTTTACAATGACTACATCGGCATTACTTAACAGTACATGATCTAATTTATTATGCACATTCTATATCTATATTAATAATGCCTACTTTTTAGGAAATATCAATGCTAACATTTATTTGTTTTTGATGATAACTACGATAAGTTTTTATCTGTAAATCCTAAAAATCAACCTTTGTACTCGTCAAGGTAAGTATTGTTAGATAGTTTTATGATATTGTAACTAAAAGACGTAATGATATCTTGTCTAGGAATAATTTTGTTCGTTGCACATTAGAAAATAGTAGAATTATCTATTGTCAACGAGATACAACGTAATAAACGTGTATCTCCAGTGTAAACAACTAGTCATTGTGATGAGGACGGAGTAAGCAGATAGCGGGCTGGCTGCGACGGCCCCGCACGGCTCCGGGGCGCCGGCCGCTACGGGAGCCCTACGTGCGATGAGTCGGCACGCCGATCGACGACATGAGCCGTTTATCATCGATACCGTACTGATTGGCCGAGTGGAGTGTTTACGCGACCGATATGCCCAGCGAGGACCAATCGATTCCCTGTTCCGTCGAATCTTATCACAATCATGGTGGGCATTCGTACATCGTGTCAGTTCCCTGATATCATATCTGAAGATATTATCGAGTGTATAAATATGGGGCCATCGATCGATCGGGTCTCTATCGAAGTTTGCGCTGTGATTAACATCGACTGTGAGTCCAGGTTGTGTGCCACACCGATCCCGGGATTCGGCTTCAGGGTAACATTAGGGCTTCGGTATAACATTCATATCGTTTATTTGTTCAGTGATTGTTTAGTTTTGTTGTATTAATTTTGAAAAACGTATCTCCTTGCTGACGTGGCCGCAAATAGTATAGTTTAATCACTTTTGTGCTACATTAGTTTAACCATTTTTCATAATTATTTTAAATGTGCTACGAAAATTTAACTGCTCTTCTGTTAAGCGGATATAAAGTGTCAATGTAAGAACTGAATGACGATTACGTAATAACATATGGTGTACCAATGGCACATGTGGTCGCTCAGATCATGAGGCGTATTATTGTCCAACAATTTTTATCCTCGTGGTAGTTAGATGCTTAAATAGCGAATAATTTTGTCATATATTTATGTTAAATAACGCGAGACAGGTAAAAGCAGTGCTCTTATCAGAAAACGTTAGCCGCGCCTTTTCAAGCGGTGATAGCGCGCCACTCGGCTTCGTAACTCGCGCGCACTCCGATTGTCACATCGAGCAAACACGGGCATCATTCATGTCGTATAAATATTTCAATTTGTATTTCAGAGCGCTGCACGGCGACGCGTTCGGCTTCACGTCTGAGTTGGACAGGGGATCTTGACAGTTTGACGACAAAATGCTGCCAGATCTATCTTTCCAGCTCACGCGTGGAGTCTCCAACGACGGCGCACACTCTCCATCTGAAACCGAAGGTCATAGCTGTTGAAGAAGACATTAGCGTGAAGGATCAAGTGGAGGTGTGATCTCTTCACTTTTTATGTTTAAAGTGAGATTCAACTCCTCCAACTTAATCCTGAATCGCACAATCTACGCAGACGAGGCGATCGAAGTTTATATTTTGACTTGCATGTTCATATTATTTGTATGTGTGTTTTTTTTAATAATAAATATTTTAAAGCGGAAGTAAAATAAAAGTGTTCAATTTAATTGGTTAAATTGTTTCATTTTAATTTTAAGCATACATTAACATAATATATTACATATTTCAATTTAAAAATAATTAACATTACGATATTTTATCAATAATGCAATAATAACAAACACAAGTTTAGTGAGGATAGGATAAAAAGGATAGAGGCATTTTCTATTTATATCAATAATAAAATGGTCTACAAACGAAACTCAAAGTTTGCCGCCTCCATAAGCTGTGGCGCCACTGTTCGCGCATTCGGGCATTACGAGAGACCTAACGCTACGCGACCAACCCGAAGTGCATCACAAATCACTAAAAAAAAATCACAACACCCAAACAAAAAAAATGGGCAAAAAAATGTTGGTAACACCGGTGCGCTAAAAAAGCTTGCAAACTTCACGCACATAACCTGCGCTGGACATCGACTCGTCCGTCTAACTCTGGGAAAATGTATATTGATTTTTCAAAGAAAAGTCAACCGATGTAACAAAACACCGTTCGCGGAGTGTTTATACGCTTAATAAAGTGTCGCGGTCGATGTGCAGTGTCGTCGAGATGGTGCGACGGTGTTTCTCGGCACGTTCCGAGTGAGATCGGAGAGAGTGTTGCGTCGCTCGGCCGACGGCCCGGAGCCCGGCTGCGGCCAGGGCCTGGGCGCGCCATGGACGCCGCCGCCGACCCGCTGCGAGCGGCCAGGCCGTGAGTATCGCGTTCCGAGCCCGAGCGCTCCCGGGGCCCGCCGCTCCGCCCGCGTACTTACGTGGTGGATTATTTTGGTCCCCGCGAGCCCATCCAAAGTTGCGAAACGAGCGGAGCGCGCTCGTTTCTCGCTCTAGCGCGAAGCCGACATTCTCTCGGTCGCTCGGCGTCACGGCCTCCGCGACGTTGCGCCATTTCGGAGCGGTCGGATCGTCCGCGAGCGCGAGGCGAGGCCACGGCGACGTCGCGCGGCAGGGCGGCAGGCCGATACGATCTCGCAGCGCGGCGGCCGAGCGTGACCGCCTCCGCCTCGCGCGCCTCGCTGCACCCTGCGCCTCGCGCCGAGCTCCGTGCATGAATGGCTCGCGGCTCCGCTCGTAAATCGGAGTCGTGTTTACAGTTTTTGCGGGTCGCACGGAACCCGTCACGCCGCCCTTTGTGTCGGGCGGCCGCGCGCTCGGACTCGCCTGGCGCTCCCCGACCGCTCGAGTGAATTATGGCTAGGTGCATATACGCCGTGCACTACACGTACCCAACGTACGCGCGTACCTACGTATAGCGCGGCGAAGGCTGCGACTACGTACCTACTCAAACAAAGCATTTGCCCACGAATCCGCACCGCGAGCCCGACACGGCCAGCTCTCGCGTTCTTTGTGAAATCGAGTGCGACACTCGTGCCGCGTCGTCGCCGCGACCATATTACAGAGTTTCAAAACATCTGTGCTCGTCAATCGTTCGATTTAGTGTGCGTTTTGAGGTTAGGTCGTGATTCGAGCCATAAGTGCGACTCGCGCCGCCGTCGGACGCCAGCATGCCGCCGGGGCGCTCGCCCGGAGCCTCCTCGGACGGTTGTCAGTGTCGACAGTGCTAGCAAGATGTGTTCAGTGCCCCCAGAGACAGCAGCTAGTCTGTGTTGTGTCAGCTTGCCACTGCAGTTATCTCTAGTGTTTTATTAATTGATAGTCGAAACAGTGTTTATGTGGTCGGAGTACAGTGGAGAAGAACCTTGTGGTGTCTGCGAGGACCACCTCGAGCTCAGGTGAAGTTCGTCTGGTCCACGGCAACATTGCAACATACCTTCACCTTAAGTCATTCCTGAAGACATGAAACCTAAGGATTAATAACAAATTTGTGAGAGGCCAGCCCTCAAATTGTCAGTGTAAGGATGAAACACCGATGTGCAGATTTCAAAATGTAAGTCTTGCTTTGCTTTCTAGTTGGAAATCAATCTGTAGGCTCTTTGTTTCTTACTGTGTTAGGTTAGGTTAGTGAATATTATGTAAAGAAAAAGGATTCTGCGCTAATGTATAAAAATAAATCAATAAATTAGTGGTCATAACATAAAAGTGAAAATAATTTCATGTTTGGGTTGGCAAAACATTCACAGTTTCAATATATCATCTGTTGGCTGAGATAACCACCATTCATATGACTTGATAACTCCTGGTCAATAAATCTTTGTTTAATAACATATTATACCTTGCAAAATATAAAGAGTATTGAACTTTTGTTTACTATTTTTGATAGAAATATGAGTAACAATAAAATTTGCATCACAGGCTATTAAAACCATCTATATATATTATTTTAGTGTATGTATAATAGTACGGATAATAGAAGAAGTAGATTCTTTACAGATTTTTCATGATTCGTTGTCAATGTTGTTGTTTTCAATTTTGAAGAAATGGTAAAAAAAATGAATGACACACATTTTTATTATAAAGGCACGTCATATCAAATCAAAATTCAATGTTTTGGCAATATCATAATCATTTATTATACTATAGGATTAATTATATCTTAATCATGTCTAATCATTGGACTGTGGTTATAATTTCAGGTTTACAATTCTGTTTATAATATGATGCTCTTCTATTTATAATATGTTATTTATGAAGCCATAAGGACAATATAAACAGACAATATCAATAAATGGCACATGTATGAAGTAGGTAATATGTAATTATATGCCAGTTAAATCACCAATGAAACATTAAAATTATAGATATTTAAGTGTTACAAAAGTATTATAAGTTGCAAATTCAAGAAAATCCTTGCAGAACATTGTGAACATTTTATTCAATACCTGTTTTTTTAAGTTGTTTAAAACAGAAATTACATACAAACCATAAAAGTATCTAACTCTCCTATGCCCTTATAACAAAAACGAAGTTGTTTACATCAACATTGATGATATAAAATTCTACACGTAAACAATTATTGATAACATGGTTTTACCTCAAATATGGGTTTTTTGTTAGACCACTTTATACAGCTACACGGAATTTTATAAATTAACTATTATGCTGTTGTTTAAACTGAAATACTATTGCCTTCTTTTTGCAATTATCCCAATTCCAAGATTTAGTAGATTTTTAATGTTCTGAAATTGTTGAGAAAATCAATCAATATTAACATTTTTTTTATCTGAATTGTATTTCAACATAGTTTTCTTGATTATAAATGTATATATGGTATATCACCTGTATATAAAATAAATATGTAAACATCACCACAAACCGTAACACAAAAGATCCAGCAATATTTATTAGATCGACAATCACAATGAAATTAAACAACATATCCTAAGAACCTGAGTTCCAATTCAAATTCTTAGTAAAGCAGCACATTTCTCCATTATAAGCTTAACTATTTCAAAATCTTTTGCTTAAAATTAAACCATTTAACTGATACAAGTTATTGATCACACCAACCAACTGCATCTGATATCAAGTTCTACAATAACAATTCGTGAAGGTAATGGTTAAACCTGCAAAATGGTATCAGAACCAGATACAATTTGCACCACCACTCCAGTATTGTGTGACTTGTGAATAATTTGAATACTCTCCATTCATTGAATGCTAATTGAAATCAAATCTGCTCAACTATGCTCCAAAATCATTCAGTAAACTAGACGTCTTTTTGTAGTTTACTCTGTACAGTATTATGAAAGAACCTCTAATAAATAATAAGTAGCATTGTACCTTGCTTAGATAGAATTAAATAATGTTGGAAGCATGCAGTTTTACTTACTCTACTTGGGGAATTTAGTCTGAAAACACAATATTTTTTGCTAAATCATCGGTTCTCAACGGTTTTTGGTGGCGAACCCCTTCTGACTAGCGAAAATTTTAACGGACCCCCAAAATTTTATTATAAATAAGAAAAAATACACCTCTTCCTTTCACTCTATTCCCTTCCTGTGTGAAAAGAAGGGTTTCTGTTCACACTTCGAAGCTATGGCTGTGCTAAACTAAAAATACATTGACTTCCCTAAGAACTAGAATGATGTAATGTAGGGGAGTACTTGCAAATTTGAAGTTAAAATAGTTCTTAGTCCACTACTAGATCAAACTACAATCTTAAATAATATGAACTAACTACTCTAAAGTTGAGTACCTGTCTTGAGTATTTGTCATGTCAAAAACACTTTTTCTCATATAATTTCATAAAAACCATCCGTTTAGTAGTTTTTGAGAAAATCAATCATAAATATAAACAGCTTTTGGGAACTTTGTTTT
>DWPV01003441.1:0-15210 GCA_018251915.1 Urbanus proteus proteus | reverse complement strand
GAAGCAATTCGGAAGCAATTTTTCGACACTATTTCAGAGCTAAATAACACTGTTCACCGGCCATTCTGACGCACACCTATTTCTGACTCAACAGAGGTGTTAAACAATGTGGGGTTTTGGTTTGGTTCAAATTTAGTTCTAAACCCTCTAGGACTAAATTTGAATTTAAGTTAAACACATTTCCATGGGCGGCCGAGACCTCTCATCATTAAGCAAACAGCATGCTTGTTTCTTCAGTAATAAAAAAGTTTCTACTCATAGTCCTATAGTAGGAATGTCGTGGGTGCTATGGTCATACATAGACAAATACAAAAACACCCAGGCCCAAAGTAGAAATCTAAATAAATCATTCAGATGTCTGTCTGACCAGGGATCGAACCCGTAACCCACTGTCCGTTACAATGGTATGGTGACCGCTCCGTAATGAAAGAAGCGTGCTCCGGACTACTACTGCGGATATCCAGAATAAAACATCAACCCTATTTCACTTGCAAAAGTATTTTAACTACGTGTAACTATAATGTATCATACCTGCAACTGGTGGTCGGTGAGGTCGCTAGGGTTGTCCTCGGCGGCGCTGTGGTCGCTGTCGTCGCTGCTCTCGTACGCGCCCAGCCCTACGCACACAGACCACACCGGTAACACAGTGCCAACACACACTCGCTTACATGCAATAACATCACATCAAATTGTATTGTGCCCAACATAATCGAAATTATCGAATATTTTTGACAAATACAAATTGTGTTATGTATACCACTTTTCTAACATTTATACACATATAATTATCTAGAACTAATAATGAATGTAGCAATAAATTATTTTAATTATTCTTGTTTCTCGCCGCAGATTTCAAACTAAAACTTTGTTTATACATAACACATTTTTCTAATCAGTACTATTATTGGTAGTTTTATAAAAACTGTGAATTTTGCAGCATTTTAAACATTTGCAGCTGTGTCATTTTAAAAAATCATTTCTATGCCCTAGATTTTAGAAACATGTAATTATTGAACATTAATTGCAAATTTCATTTATACTCTGGTATAAATGAAATTTGCAGGGTATACATAACTTTATATCATCAATAATAAAATCTTTTCTTACCAATTACGCAATCCACTAAATATAGCATATTCAAACAGCTTACTAAACATGCGCATTGCCAATATAAACAATAGTATAATATTACTTTTGATGTAGCACTGCTGAAATAAAATGTTACATAACATACATGGTGGCTTTTTGTTAACGAAGACAATATTTCTATAACAAAAAGTAATAAAACCACCACATACGTTTAAAACATGTTATCTAGCAAACTGTTCATGTTCAAACATAGAATCAGTTTGCGAGATATATGAAAGATTGGTCTTAAGAATTGCACTCACCGAGTCCGCTGGTGATAGCAGAGAGTGCCTTGGACTTGCTAGCCTTCATAGCGTTGAGGCGCGATGCTTTTACCATATAAATAAAACGAAAATTAATAAAACACACTAATGTATTCATTTCTCAACAGGCAACATCTGAAATAAAACTTTATTAGCGATGAAAATAATACACATTTCGTTACACGTCACATTTCTTCCCAGTTCACAATTTGAGTGTTTCGATACGAGACAATTTATCACAGTAACAGTCAATACACAATTGTTTGTCGTTGTTTAAAACAAAATCTTGATAGTGATTGCGGGGCCTTTTTGTATAAACCTATATGAGATATGGTACCTTGTTGAACATTATATCGGGCCAATTCTTCCTGGCTCACCATATGAATCTCGTGGTCTGTTACCTCAAGCAGAATTTCTGTCAGTGTGCGACGTACTGTCATCATCTGTAAATAAATAAATTAATAATTCTAAGACAACACCAGGGTATAAAAATTAAGGGTGGTCCGAATGATTAAACATACACTAACTCACTTCTTTATATTATTATTATTAGAGGGAGAAATTTTATTTGAATATATTATATTCAGTATCACTACATAGTATAAAACAAAGTCGCTTTCTCCCTCCTTTCAGCGCCCCTCCCCCTCCGCTTTCTTTCAGGTTACAATTATAAAAAAATCATAGTTACAATGTGATAATGTACTTACAAGTATGTATAAATGAAAAAAAATATCACTTACCACCTCCTGCATGATATCCTCCCTGCTTCTCTTGGGGAGCTGAACTGGCTCTTCCGGCTCTTCAGCAATCTGTGGCTCTTCAGGCTCTTCTTGTGCAGCCACTGGTGCTTCCTTCTCCTCTTTAGCGGGCTCTTCTTCGCCCTCTGAATCTGTCTCCTACAGGCATAGAAATTGCATTATATAAGGTTATACTTTGGTACGAGTATTACCAAAATTTTATCATTTTGAATTAATAAACTTGTTACATTAACGTTTATTTGTTTTAGGGACTTACGTATATACAATTCCAATACATAAATTAAAAATACTTTCAATACTTCGTAACCTGATTTTGGTCACTAAAAATCTACAAAACTTTAGAATTAAAAAAAATAAATAATTCTGTGAAAACCTTTAATATTGACGAACTGATAATTTATTTAACTCTATTTCGTTCTAACTAGGCTTGAAGCAATCTTTGGTATACACTTTCATTTAAGTTACACTAAGCTATTATTGTAACTTTTAGTGTAAGGACTAGCAAGACTCGCAGCATTGCATAATATACCCTGTTATGACTTGACTACAATGGAAATATCGATCAAACGATTTTTATCTTAAAAGTAACTATTTTTGTAAACCCATTAATACAACAAATTATTTTAAAATCCTTTTCATCATTTTAATAAATCTAATTTTTGAATTATCTAATTTCCATACTTGCCCACGTGATTGAAAACACGTGGCCGAGTCACAAGTGATGTCACCGGATAGTAAACAGTAAATGTCAGTCGTATAACTGCCAATTTTGTATCCTGGCCGGTGATGTCATGTAACAGTATGACTCATAAATCAGGTGACGTAGCGTTTTAGCGGTATTTCATAAATTTAGACTTTGATGATGATTTTGTAGTAAATAGAGAAATTCACAAAGATGCATCATATAACGAACAATTTGAGCTATTTTCCTAAAACCTGTCAAATACCCTATTGCCGTTTACATTGTTCGTTGACCGATGTAATGCAAACGTGTCATAATGGTCATATGTCATAAAACAGTTACTTGGTTTTTGTATAAGGATCCAAGCTAATAAACCAGAGATATTGTTCTCATGTTGTTGAATATTCATTTTACGTTTGTTTACTTCATATAACCAGATTGAAAAGCACAACTTTAATTGAACAAAATCGTACGAAGGGTTTGCTTATATTATATTTGTATCAAGCACATTTATCATGTCCACAAAAAGGCAAGGCACAAAAATAATTTCACCAATGACATTACAAATAAACGAAATAAATTAATAGCGTATATTTTTAAAACTTTTCTCAGTACTAATCTCAGATTATAATTTAGTATATGAATATTAAATATATTTACTACAGATCCGTCATGTTGAAATAAATAGTTATATTTAAGATGTAGATGTTCTTATCATGTTTGTTAAGTGAAACTTTCTGTGTACTTAAGTACGATTTCATTTAAGTATTTTGGTGTAAGTAACGGTCAGAGCAATAGTTATGGCAGGATGAGATTCTTTAACTAGTGCTGGGTTCACATTGGACTAGTTTCCAAGTAGTAAAAAGTTTTTTAAATGTCAGTATTTGGTTCTAGCCTCGTTTAATACATCCTGTATAATTTTAATGTATCATACATAATTTACAGATTTTACCCTCATGTGTGAAAGTCGATGTATTTGTGTGTGTATATATGGCTGTGTGTATGGAATTTGTATGTTTCAAAACTCTGACTAAAATTGGTCTCATGTGAATCCAGCGCTAACTTTTCATCTCTATTAAAGATACGCTGGTCTGTATAATTAATATAATACATACTATTGCAGGACAGTAAATAATAGATGTAGTACATTTACAACTTAACTGTAAATAATATATCACATCAGGATTCTTCATATCTGAGATAGCTTATTAACTCGTTTTAAAACATATGATTTTGGAATAATTCAGCTGAAGGTTTTTGCCTAAAAATATCCGCTCTGTATCTTTGCGAAGTATCTAATTATGTATCTATATTACACGATTATGCCTCTCGTAGTAGCGATTTATAATCAATTTCGCATATGCGTTGAATTTCAGAAGCCACCTGTATCTGATTAAAATGTAACTGATCTGTATATTTGATTACGTTTAAAAGCTAGTGGCTAAGAGGGTTAGAAAACTCTATACATATTTCATATCTATCTTACGATTCTGATCTAACAAGATCAATTGGTGATTTAAGCTTCAGGCCTTTAGTAGGTTTTCCAACAGTGGGATGAAAAGCAACTAACGCATGTAACGTCAGATAATTTAAAAGTGCGAGCTTCTTATCTTTTGAAATTAGAAATAAGTGATATAAATATTTAGATTTTCGTCTCTGAGACTTTCTGAGTTTGTTCTCTTGAAATTTATGGACGGGCTTTTAAAAGTTTGGACATATCTAAGGAACTTATGGTAAATATTGCATTATGGCAACTATTTTTTTCTTACAGAGATTTGATCTTATTATTAATAGAATAAAATAGTACTCTGAAATTAATTCGTACAAAAATACGTTCCTTCGTTTCTATAGTGTAAAATAAAATTATTTTCTCTACACACACAGGCCAACGTATCTATCCATGTGTAAATAGCAGATATTATAAATGTGTGCAACACTCAATATTCTATTCTGATACCAGTAAATTCAGTGTGATAAACAAAAAAACAAACAACTTATATAATTATAATAGTTACCTTATTTCCGACTAGGAATCCTGTAATATAATGTACCTATACCTTAGAATATAGAAAATATGTATGTACATAGAATGCGCGCATAAAAGATTAAGGATTTTATCTGGTTAAGGATTTTATCTGTTGTGATAAAATTCGAGATCTGATTGTTCTTTTTGCTTATAGAATAAAATTGAAAATGGCGTCGAAACGACGTCTTAAAATGATACAGAATTATTCGACGTGGATTCTACTTATTTTTTATATTCTAAGACATCGAAGAATTTACTATTGCCATAGAAGAAATAAATTTGCCTAAAAATAAATAAATAGATAAGTGAATGCCTTAAAATGTTCTGCGTTCGGAATTAGCTAGAATTGTATCTCCTGTGTTCATTTGTCCAAATTGTATAGAAATGTACGTGTTGTGTTGATATGAAAGTTTTGTTTTTATTTTATTTGTTACCATTGACATAGAATTCAAATAGACTTCGAAAATAAAACCAGCATTTCGTTATCAAAGATCTTATTTTAAGAAAAAACTAGCTACATCCAATTTTGTGTCTCTGCATACAGCTAGTACAGATTTATTAGTATGAGTGATGAATGATTATTGCCAATTCGGAGTCTGTCTGATTACTTATTCAATGTTTGTTAATGATTGCATTTCGGGCGCAGGACTCGTGTGTATACACTATACAGACTATGTACTTCCGAGTCTATTATAAAATAGTATAAAATATAATCTATCACTGCCATTTTCAAACGAATTATCTAATTGGTGTTAAAATAATGAAATGTTGTGATAGTTATCGGATGTACTCTATAAACTGTATGCGCATCCTTATAAGATTGTATAACGAATTTTATACCGAAGACACTTGCAGCTTATGAATAACTAGGACTGGTCTGATTCTAGAAAATTCCGTCATAATCATAATTAAAAAGTTAAGAAATACTTGATCGATACTACTAAATAAAAACCAAAGAAATATTTTGACGAAAAAGTAAAAGTTACAGTACTATATTGTGGACCCTTTTTATACACATATGTAACTAATATTGTTAATAACTGACGACCATCATGTAGTCATCATATTGTAAAGTTCCAGGTCCGATTATACAGTGCACGGTCATGTAATATTTCAGTACAAAAAACATTTACGAAAGAATAGCGTTGTACGGTTAAACAAAACAATATAAAAATCTTAATTTGAATACAAGAGAAATACCGCTAGAATTGCTATTTATTTTCAAATTAATTTGTATTTTATGTTAACAATAACAATAGTTCGATCATAATTCAATCAACGGATTCAATTTCCATATACGCTTTTTTATTCCTTATGACTGTCTCGAGGCCCTTTTCAATATTTTTAATTAGGCCTGCCCTTTCTAATGCAATTTTGTTGCTGTAATAACGGTATTTTCTTTTGACGGTAATTTTGTTTATTCATATTAAAATACAAATGAAAAAGATACTGCCAATCTATTTTAACCGTAAACAAATGTTACAATAACGACACTTATTTTATGTATTTCATAATTTATATTGTTCAAATTTAATTAAGTATTCCCTTTTCCGATTTTAAGTATTGATAAATGGCCATTAGAGCTTTAAAAAAAGAAACACTGGAAATTATTTATTAATTTTCACCCATCTACCAGTCACCTCTAATTCTAATTGTTTGATTTGGACTCCTAACATTAAAAGTAGATTTCAGAATCTGTCCACATGTCCTCACATAATATACAAATTTTGTTTATAAAATAGTAATTATAAATTTAATACATATAAACTAAATAAGAAATGGACCAATAAAACGTACATAACGCACAACTAGGCCGCTAAGTTTATTGAACTGAAAATTTGGATTGAAAAAATTGAATAGTACTTATACTGTCATTGTATACGTACATAAATTGCTTTTTATAATATGATAATTGGTTAGTCATGATATTGGTTATTAATTTTAGGCGCGAGGCCAAAACATATTACCTTAGCATTGAATACTATAAGTAAGTCAATTTATAATTTTTATCTGAACCAACCTAACCAAACCTCACTGGCGAGTTAGATATTTACCGTCAGTAGGTTATTGAAATATATCGGCCCCTAACGACTTCTGCAAGACAATACTTTAATGATAGGTTGCACAAATCATCGCGGAATCAGAAAATCACAAATCACTGCCCTTAAAGTTAGAGAAACTAGATGAAGATCATAATAGTCTCAGAAAATTGGCAAAAATAGTCCAAGATAAATTGGCCGCCCCTCGAATCTGCCACCCTAGGCTTCAGCCTACTCTGTACGTGAAGTACGTACTTATAAATATAAAAAAACATGATATTTATCACTTTCTAGATAGGCTTTATCACCGTTTCTTTATTTATGTAAAATGTCTGTTTCATAAACTAAGATTAGTTTCCATAAAAAGGGAAATTAAATCTACTCGTAATATAATCTGCAAGTGTTTTTCGGTACTTTATATATTGTATACTAAGTAATCTGCTTGCATTTGCTCAAATTCATGTTTGAAGAAGTTTTGAAAGCAATCAGCAACCACCGTTATCGTTAGTATAATTTTGTATTTATAGATTGTATTAAATTAATTAAACTGAAAATAAAAGGGTATAAGTTCATGTGATAATCATTATTTGTTTCATTGAATTCTCCTAATATTACAGATTTTGAAAGCTTTTCATTAATGTCCGAGTGTAGCGTGTTATCCACTATATGTATGATGAAAGCAAAAACCATATGGTTCTTTTAAAATGAATAAATATCGAGTAATGGTAGCTTTTTAAAATGTTAATATAATAAAGTAGCAAAAGACCATGAGCCCACTTGACTGCAGTCGGACATCTGTTAAGTAACTCCACACCTATAGAAGAGTGCTGTATCTGTGTATCTGAAGCTTGAAGCGAATCACAGATTCGTTACCAATGCTGAAGACAAAGACTGCTCCATATGTAAATCAGCCGGCACCCACATTCTTCCACCGCAAAGAAGGAACTGCTTCACCTTAGAACTACTGATTCTGCTTCTGGTTTTAACATCGCTTTAACTACCACTTTTGTTCAGGCAAGTGTCAAGAGATATTTACTCAGATATTAATATTTGCAATAAATTTCGCAATTATTTTTGTATGTAAAAAGTGGTGATAGTCCCCCATAGTGTCATTGCAGTGTTCGCGAAATTGGTTAAATTTAAGGGATAACAATCCAGACACGGTGTAGCAATATATTTTATAGTGTAAATTAATATTCATATAACTTTATTCACACTTAGCACCAAACGACATCGGACAACGCACAATTTGCCATGCTACAATATTGAACCGTTTATTTTGTAGTGTAAATTGTGTAAGTTTTCAGAACTATGTTTTATTTTAAACGTTCATACTTTACGTTATATTTGAAATTTCATAGGTTTTTTCACAGGCTTAAGTATCTTTGGATACATGACACTAAAATAAAAAGAGTGCAGCGTTTAGCCACGGTTTGGTCGGAACTTCGGGAGTTTGAAAAAATGTAGGAGGTGTTTGTCGGCGGCGAAAGGCGAGTCGGCACAATAAAACAGCCAAGCGGTATTTCATATTTTTATTTTTTACACTTTACGTCGGTGACCGTAAACGAATTTTACTACATCGCTCCATCATTTCAATTTCAATTACACGATAGAATGGTACTAGAACATAAATATTTCTTCGTATTATTTAAGATCAAATAGATAATCTTTTTTACATCCTAATGTAACGATATCATTTAATTTAATTTGTCATTATATTAGGCAAAATACAACAAATTAAATTACACAACTTATAATTAATTATACTCTTTATCGGAGAGAACAATTATTCTAAGAGCTAAATCATTTCAATTACAATTTATAAATACTCGTAACAAAAGTGAAGGAACTAAATATTTGAATTTTACTAACATAACACAATCACAAGTTTTACGAACTAAAATACGTAGTCTTAAAATTTATGTACCTATTACACTTTACGTCCTTAGATTTGGCTCCTGATAAAAATCGTCTTTAATATATTATATATTCTTACAATGATAACGGTGCCGTAGAATAACGTATTTAATTATAAAGTGATTCTATTGAGATTTTATTGGAAATAAACACTATTAGCGCGTAGGGTAACATTGGAGCCCCTCGGGGCGGGCCGCTGCAGAAATTACGAAGCGTAACAAGGAGACGGCTTCATACATGTCTAAAAATAAATCAGTAAACGTGCTCATAATAATAAAATTTCATCAATCGTCGCACATATCATTAACAAATAACAAAACTTAATTAAAACGTCTCAATTAAAACTTTAACAAAATCACTCTAATACTGCTGAATTTGTACGAATTAGGTAAAATCTACAAAATCGACGACACAATCTGCAATCACAAGTCACAACACATGTAAATGTAAAATATAATTGAAGTAAACAACGAAACCGACAGGCCACAAAATTACGTAAGGAACGTTGCCGATACAGAATACAGATATAATTTGAATGTAATTTTTGGCACATGTACTTAATATTTTATTTACCCCTTCGAGTGAAGACGTCACGAAATTAACATCAATAATTTACTACAGTTAACTTCACCATTATCCTATTCGAGTACTTTACAAAATATTACGTGCGACTTTGCATTAACACTCGCAGAAATGCATTCAAATTTAATTCGAAATCGATTCGTCGACTTCCCGGTAACATCTCGATTTTAGCGAAACGAAAATATAGAAAAAGCAATAAACATCTGATCTGTAAAACTATAGGTACATATTCAATACAATTCGTTAATATATAAAATCCCTGTAATGATAATATTGTTATAATGACGTGACACTAGGTGCGAGACTACTGCTTGCTCTCGTCGCTGCTCGGATACTGTGATAGTGTAATGTACAATTATACAAAATAGAGTCGTAAATAGTGTTCAGTCTTCAGTTAGAGTTATTCAGTGAGAGTTTCGTAATATGTACCGACGACTATAGTTAATTTAATTCAATAAGTTAATGTCAATGATTCGTTCGCGGAAGTCGCTTTGAATTATTTTTTCAATCGATTTTTCTACAAAGAACTCAGTGTAAATACTGTAAGAGACATGGGAATGTACGTAAGACTGTTTAACAGAGAAACGTTTGAAACATAACTACAAATAGTGATGTGTAAAGTAATTCTACTGACTTACAAAGGTAAACCGTTTACGACTCGCGATCCATCCACACTGGGTGTATATCTAATTTATTAAGAAATCATTGTATACAATTATCTAAAGCCAGATAGGATTGAACCTCGATTTACTCTAACTTTAATATTCACTAAAATCTTGAAAGCTCCTTTTTATTTGAACATTGAGTGCAGATATTTTATTTGTCTAACCTGGCGCGCACTGTCTTTCCGATGTTGGCTATAATACGTTTTATTAATAATGTTGTCGTTGTGGTCTTTGTTTTTGTAATCTGTAATCATAAAACTGCTTACGTCACGATGCAATCGGGACCACCCGAATAGTTACGGATTCGTCCGAGCCGTGGAATCACGAACTCTGCGTCGGTATCGCGTTCGAACCGTGATCTACAATGTACGAGTACATGACATTCGGATACTGCATTGTTTCTTGGCGCTTTTTCCGTTATTCTATAGGCCTCGTAGCATAGCTCGTTTCCCTCGTAGATTGCGATCGGATTGAGAGTTATTATACTGACTTTATTGTATGTAGCTCGGAATACTCGTGTGGGTTAGGTATTTATCGTGTGTGCCTGTGACTAGTGCGTCGCGGATCCCCCTAATGACGTCTGTCATCTATCGACATGTCGATGCCTAACAGTTGACTGTTACTTCACTAATACTACAACAATTACAAATACACTACTATTTACCATTTTAGACACTTAATGTCTGCTTATTTAATGGTTAATTCAAATTTAATTCCAATTAATTTATCGTTAACTATTTACAATTAAAATTGTTTATCATCGAATATATAACTATTATTACGAAATATTTTACAAACTTTGGTGAAATGCAGAAGTCAACTCGCACATGTAACATATATCTACATCGGAATCGTATTAACAGAGAAGATAATAATATAGGCAAGAATTCATTTGAGAATAGACTTTTCGTAGGAAAAATCTTAGAGACTAAGTGATATGGAATTACATCTAAAAATTATAAAGAGGGAATGTCTGAATGGAATGTCAACAATAAAAGAATACATCGTCGCGTGAAACGATACGATTTAACTATAACAATCACAACACCTTTCATACTTATTGCACTCCTTCGAAATAAATTATCGCCTATCACTTACGCGACTTTAAATATACATTTACAATATTAACACATCTTTAGATATAAATTTAACTAATTTAACCATGGACGTCGCTCGCTGCCGAGCGCCGGAGGTTTCCAAATAATTGTGATGTAAATAATAAATTTAAAACCTAATGAACCTGAAGTTTGCGCCGTGTACGAGGCGTAAGTTGGAAATATTGCACACGAAATTTTAATTTCAAGCCTAATTATGCATCTCCATACACGGAGGAAACTTCAGGTTCACAGTGGCCTTCCACTCGTAGCCTGCGCGACTCGCGTCCATACTCGTAAGACCCCAATAGCTGCGATTCCTCATGCATTTTTCGCCAAACAACGTTAGGAAAACGCGTACCGGGGAGGTTAATAAAAGAGGTACGGTGCAGTGAAGTATAAGCTAGAAATGGAAGATCGCGGGCCTAGTCCTGCCCGTTGTGGTGCAGTAGCGTGCGCGTGTCGGGCGCGTGGTGCGCGGGCGCGCGGTACGTGTCGCCCTCCTCGTCCGCGGAGTTCTCCTTCGACCGATCGCTCTTGCAGTCCTCCTCCTTCGTCACCCCAGACAAGGAATCCAGGGCCATGGGCATCGACTGATATAGCTCTCTCGCTTTCTCGCTCGGCGGCAGCAGGTGCAGCATGTTGAGCGGCATGGGGAACCCCGGCGGGAACTCCGGGTAGAACCCTTGCTGGAACGGGTTGAACATGGGATTCGAGGCGATGTCCGGTTCGGAGCTCGCCGGTCTTTGGCTCGCGTTCTGGTGGTCGTCCTTGTCGTGTTGGTGCTTGTTCGGGTGGTTGTTGTTGTTGTTGCCGGAGTTGAGGTTCAGTACGTCCAGGGGGCCGCCGATGCAATCCTTCCGGAGCTGTTCCAGTTTGAGGCTCTTCCCGTATTTACCCCGCACGTACATGAGCAGCGAGTTGTACGGGATGCCGAAAATTCTCGAAGCCTGGCTCGTAGTCATCTTTTTGTTCCACACGTGTTGCAGCGCCTCCGTCAGCTCGGCGTTCGTCCAGGAGCGAGGCGGGCCGCCGCGCGGCGCGCTGTGTTGCCCCTTCGGTCGCCCTGATAACAAAGGTTATAAATTAGTAAACTATGAAGATGTCTGGCGTTTCGTGCCCGGCGAAACGTTAAACTCGCTAATTACGTTATGGAGTTAAAGTTTAGTTATTTACGAGTGCAGGCGGCGCAGGCACGACATGTGCCGTGTGCCCGCCGCGACGGCATTACCGATTACCGAATGCACAACTATCTAATAACCGTGTTTCGACGGAGCCATAGCTCGGTGCGGCGGCGACACACGACCGAAATGAGCGGGTTGCGGCGACACGCCGGATTCGTCATTAATTCGGCGCGGGCACGCGACTATTACGGCGGATTTGTCAAAAAGAAAAGCGGACGTGCATACGCCGGCGACGTCGCCCCGCGTAACTTTATAGTTTTATAATTTCATCGGATCACGTTAACTCGATTCCGATCAGATAATTCGAGGAACGGATTCGGATTACGGCCGGAATGATATTTCATTATGGAAATTAGTTTTTCTTTTAATAGTCGTCTCGGGTCACGCGAGCGGGCCCGCAGCGAGGGAAATTAAAAGGACGTTTTCTATTCGAAGGCGGTTCGTTAGCATTTTATAAGCGAGCATCGGCATGCATGTGTCTCGAGTCCCGAGCGATGGGCGCTAATCGATCGGCGACTATTGTGTCGAGCGCGGCGACCAGCGCATTGAAAGCACACGTTAGACTCGGCGTCTGTTCCCCTATGCGATACGATATCAGATCGTCTTAATAAACATTCGCCGGGAAACAATGGTCGTTTAACATTTTGCGATGCGATTGCGAGACCGGCCACGGAGATGTGTGATGGGATGCAGTCCTAGTTTGCGCTTACTATTATTGGCTGGGCCTATTGTTGCTCAATATTAAATGCACTCCGATACATTTTACTCACTGCACGCCGTGCATCATTCTAAATCATAACGGGAAACATTTTGTACGTTACAGTTTGAGATTAAAATCTGTGCGCTAAGAATTTAGAGCAAACTGAGAAGATAATGGATCCTTACGTGAATGTAAACCTACTCAAAGCGTATTTTTTTTATTTACCTGTATTAAGTAGGTATGTATATTTATTGTTATAGGATGATAGTGAACTTTTTACTAGCTGTGGTTGGCCAAATCAGAAAATATTAATAAAAAAATTTGGAAAAATTTCGGGGTCACTTTTGATTAAATCAAAATCTTAACGTGTTTTTTTGTTTCCTTAAAAATACAGTTTTCTTCTCGAAATTATACTTCTTTGAGCATTTTAACTCCATAGTTGTCTCATCGCTTTTCCTGCAATATTTACCTCGTAGATACCTATTATTATTTAACCTCGTCGCCTGTATAGCATCATAGACACCTTTACCGTAATAGCAATAAACTTGTGTGACTTACATTTCTTTTTGACGTTGGTGAAGAGTTGCGCGTCGAGGGGCGGCGCGCGGTGCTCCACGTCCATCAGCGGGTACATCTTGTGCTCCATGCCCGGCGGGAACAGCCCCAGCGGGGAGTCGATGCCGAACACTGGAACAAACATACTGTTACTTATATGTTACTGTTACATATGTGTTATCCTAATTATTGTCAATGCGAATGTCCGTTTATTTGTTTGCTTGTTTGTAACGCCTTCACGCTTTAATTACTCAACTGATCGTTATGCAATTTTGCACACACATTGCTAGAATCCAGAATAGGACATAGAGTACCTTTCATCCCGAAAAAAGATATTACTCCTGAGGGATGGAAAAGTATTTTATACCTACAATCTACCTAATTTACACCTACGGCCACTTGATAAGGTTGAATTGCATTAGAATTACGCCTGAAGTATACAAACCTAACATTTAACGCGAGCGAAGCCGCGGGCGACTACTCGTATTTTTATAACATAGATGAAGTAGGCAGTCCACCTAACGGTAAGTAGCTACTGCCGCTTATGGATGTGTGGTCAAGACGAAATAAGATGAGGTAGGATACTCAGATTGACCACATATGCATTATTTACTAGATCCTGACACAATTGATAAGTCTGGTAAAAATTATTAGGATTATCAGTTGCTTGCAATGAAAACATTGGGATAACTATACTCATACGACGTAGACACTATGCATTGGTGTGTACAGAATTCAAGTAGGGAAACTGTTGTTTTAATAAATCTTACAAACTAATTCCCTGGGGATAGCAATGTACCCTGGGCTCACTTAGGTGTAGAACTAAGTTTACGTCGCCTTAGTATCACAGGTCTTATCTTAGGTATCACAAGGCTCTTCTAAAGGCACACACAAATGTGTGAAACCCTAAATTTTATGTATTTTTAAATTATTTGACTCTACTAAAAACATTATTACTGACAACACTAATTAAGGCACTAG
The DNA here is from genome assembly GCA_018251915.1 of Urbanus proteus proteus. Taxonomy (NCBI): domain Eukaryota; kingdom Metazoa; phylum Arthropoda; class Insecta; order Lepidoptera; family Hesperiidae; genus Urbanus; species Urbanus proteus. The sequence goes on along the minus strand of DWPV01003441.1, from coordinate 636 downwards.
TGTTTATTGTATTGTTGAACACGTCTCAACTTTACGTTTCTTGTAATAAAGTCAGGTATAAAACCGAATATAATTTGACAGTATTACTGGCAATAACACCGACAGTCAGTGTTGCTTAATTAAAATATTGTTTGCAATACATCGGCGCCACAAAGCTATGTGCGGTTCCAGATAGATTGACTACAAATTATGAAACATTTCGCTATGTAAATAGGCTAAATGTATGTACAACGTTTGATTACCGCTGATTGATTAATCAAGGTTTAAACGCTTAGGACATGTTTTCTAATTACGTACTATAAACCGATCGGTTCAATATTAATACATATAAAAGGCTAGATTGAATGTCTGTATGCAATTCAAAATATTAAATACGCTCAACGCTAACACAATATAATACAATGTTCGGGATGGAATATCAAAAAAAATCTCCCTAAGCGGCTGTTTTATCATAAGCTTCTTCTTCTCCATAACTAAACACTTTCAGAAGTGGTGGTAGAGAAAAATATATTGACGTTCAAAAAGAATTCTTGTATTAATCTACTTTAAATAAAATATTTTTGATTCATGATTTTTTTAGACTGTGATTATAAATCAAAAGTGAGTAAATAGTAAAATTATAAAAGATATACATAA
>DWPV01003440.1:0-15212 GCA_018251915.1 Urbanus proteus proteus | reverse complement strand
TCCTGTCTGACCGACACCGGTAGTGTGATTCACAAAACTTACAACGTGTTATTGCTTTGAAATTTCATTAGCTCTTTACTATCAAGTAACTCGAAGTATTTAATAAAATAAAGTCAAGAAAAAGCGTAAGGTCCATACTGTTACAACGTTAGGGATCGAATGATTTATTCGACGTTCGCGTCGTGTCGAGACGTTTTGAATAAAACAAATAAACGAGGCGTCCTGTCTGACCGACACCGGTAGTGTGATTCACAAAACTTACAACGTGTTATTGCTTTGAAATTTCATTAGCTCTTTTTATTGTTTTGTCTTGGGCCTTGACTTATTATGTTGTTTGGTTAATGCACTCACAATTTATTACAAAATACATTCCGTGTTTTAATGATTAACATTCGCGGAATCGTTTTTATTGTTTTCAGTAGGTGCATATATAAGCCAGTTGAAGAGGAAGAGAACTATTCGATTGGCGAATACGTCTAGATAAAAATAGACAGGTCCCACTCCGATCATGTGGACAAATGACCTGGAGAAGAAAGGGAAACCGCTGGATTCAGAAGGTACAGGCAAGCTTTGAGCCAAGTAAGGAAGGAACGAGAAGAATGGAAGCACTTTAGGGTATATCATAATTATATTTAAAGTATTTTATTTTAAATTTTAAAGGTTAGATAAAGTACAGTAGTTACAGAACAAAGATCGAATATAATGATGAGTAAATTAAACGTGGGTTTGATTCAAAAGATTTCTCCTACACTTTACAATCGGCGATAAAATTCCCCATTATTTATTCGTATAATCCCTTCAAATAAAGGTGGAGTAGCCGTTACCCAGACGGTATCTGTAGCGGCAGTTGTTCAAACGCTCGCCTCATTATAGGCGCGGCCGGTTCGCGTGGGGTAGCCAGGCGTCCGGATAATGCCGGACATTATCAGGCTGTTTTAAAGCGAGTCCGGCTAAATTAAAAGGTATCCGACTAGTCCGGCTTTTGTTAGCTTTTAAAATATAGCAAAGTCTAGGGAAAAAGTTTAAAGGCAAGATTTGGATAGTTTTAATTCGTAATTAGCCGCAGCGACCTTTTTTTTGTCCTCAAATTTTCGTTCGGCTCATGAAAATTACATATTAGCTTGAGCGACCTTTCTTTTCTCCATCGGGTCTACCGACTTGGTTTGTTCTGGAGTTAGAAACACTGGCGTCTGGCCTTTTTAACTAAATTTTCTGCCAAACTGGATGGTCTATCCGGCTATTAGGTTTGACGACCTGGGTACCCTATCCGCGCGGACGCTGTTTGCTGATGAACCAGCGATTGCTCCAAACGAGATAACTGACCGTAAACCCCACAATAAATTACCCAAAACACCACAGATTAAGTGATTATTGAATACGAAAAGCGCGTAAAATTACCACAAAAATTGATAAGAATTTCTTTTGTTGGCGCACCACAGTAAATTGCTGCGCTCGTATTAAAAACCGCTTTAAAAGAAGGGCAACGTTGCAAAACCTTGGAGAAAGGTAGCCTCTTTTAATAAAGGCGATCGGCGAACGGACTTATTTAAAGTCGCAATAAAAGGAATTTCTTAATGATGCTGACGCTGATATTAATATTGGTCGAAGTCGTCCGGCGGGCGGGTAAATCTGTACAAATAAATAAAATTGAAGTGTCTGTTTGTGATGTCAAAACAACAATTTTTTACTAAATGCATATGAAAGTATACACGGTACCTATAAAACATGCAATTATTATTTTTTGTCTGTGTGTCTGTTTGGCTAAGGTAATCTTCTAAACGGCTTGACAGATTTTAATGCTTAGATAGCTGAAGGTCTAAGGCGTAACTTCGGATTCTTAAATTTTTGAAAAAGCCTTAACGCTCGCTTCACGCGCCTACGACCGTCTTCGCAGGAGAGCTGAGTATGACTTATGTTCAAACATTTATGCCTTTTTACTTCTTTAACGCGAGTGACACCGCGGGGATCAGCTAGTGTAGTTATAAATTACGTTTTTGGTGGTTGGATAGCGCGTGCTCGCCGTGTCTGGCCATTCTCGTCTTCGGAGCTGCACGCGCATGTCACTATGGATGCACTGCGGAATAAATAAGTAACGATCCATTTATTTTAACTCAATAATAATTTGTTTTAATAAATTTATTGAAGGAGCTGTGCGTGTACTCGAAACTACGAGAGTACTGGGAATGGACTAAAATGATTTTGAACTCAACGATAAAAATTATATCATATATATTTTTATTTTAAAAGTAATATATTTCTTGGTTGGTAGATATCAATTTTATATTATTATACTTATTCATCGATTTAACTAAATCTAAATTCAAGATGTATTGGTACATGCTCTTAGTTACTTGTACCTAATAAAGATATTATCAGGCAAAAAAAAAATGTTACAGGAAAACTTTAAAAGGAAAATAGTCTAAGTTTGTTATTTCATAATTTCATTATTAAAACATATTAAAATGCGCTAAAGGCTTTCGTTTGGAATAAAAAGCTCAGCAGTTTCAATATTATTATTATGCCGTTCTGTGACGGTTCCTTCTGGAAAACTGTGATACAAATCTATAAAAAGATTTCACATTATGTAGCAATAACAACACAATCTTGTTTTATGTTTTTATAAGTACAAGAAGACTTGTTTTTTAACCACAGCCTCTATAAAAAGATACAGAAAATTGCTATCAATCTTCTCTGAAGATTGCATCGAATGCCATATAAGAGAATATACAATAATTATGATAGTAATGCCAGGAAAATGTCGAATTTAAGTTTCCGATATTAAGACATAATCAGACGCAGGCTATTAACAGATGCCCTTTACGAGTTCACGTCGATGATGATATATGAATCAGTGACTCATATCACTGTTTACGAACTACAAACTAATTGATGCTGAAGTTTTTATCTCGATTATTGACAAAAAGTTGACTGTAAGAATTAAAAAGTCTTAGAATCAATAAAGTAGGACATTTTAAAAACACTTAAATAATTACGTAGAAATTGGCTTCAAATGTAAATAATATAATGTATATAACAAAAATAAATACTAAAAATATTAATCAAACAATTTACTATTGCTTATTTCAAATGATCGAAAAGAAAGAAAACACAAATTTTTGAAGGTTTTCTCTATCTTGACGTATGTTTGTCTCAGTCTGCAGCAGCTTTTAAAAAGCTAAAATAAAAGTTGCTAAGAAATATTACCTATATAAGCAGATATATCTTTAATTAAACCTATACATATAAACTCAGCGGACGCAATTTGTAAGTGGTTTTCTAATAACTTGTGGTTTCCAATCAGAATCGATTGTCGATTAGTCAAACAAACAACTATTCTTGACATAGGAATTGCATTCAGCTTAGAAATTCGCAGCTGAAATACAGCCTCGAGATTAGCCGGCGTCGAATAAAGGTTATCGGTGCCCCTAGAATAAATACCCCCGCCCACTGCCCGGGTGCAACTACATTTGAACATTAAACTCTTATAGAGTTTTGCGTAATCCCAATAGTATCGATACATTGATATCGCTGTCTTGTTAAAACGATATTTGGTGTCCATGAAAGATATCAAGAACTTTTAGGACTCATTAAATGAATGCTGTATTTTGTGGTTAGGTTATAATTATATATCTGGTCTGTGTATAGTCCTATTTTGGCATGATAATTTCATGAGTGTATTCAATATAAATAGTATTCAATATTTTCCAAAAGACGACGGCTTTTCAAAGTTTTGGTGCACTAAGTTTGAGTCTCTATCCAATTTCAGTTTTACTGGAATAACGTTTAACCGATTTTCCACAGGAAGAGTGGTTGTGTTATTTTTATATATTGTATGAAGTATATTTATAAGTCGATATATTCAACATAATCGATACTGTTCAAATGTCGATATTGTTAGTGGGATATCCCTAGAACATGCGCTATCAGGCAGTGCTACCGCCCGGCATAACCACGGAACGGTATAACAATGGTTTTAAAGACAAATTGCGATACAAGTAGCTCGGAAAAGTAGCTGTAAATTTGTTCAGAGAACTGTTCGGAAGTGTCTATAAAGTCTATATATTTAAATAGGAACTGATCTAGGATAATTGTCAAGCCTTCTAATGGCTAGGTGTGCTTTATTTACATAATGGCTTTTAAGGTGTGTTCTTATCACTTGTGTTTTATTTAAGGTGTGGTTTTAAAAATGATTAGGAGATCTCATTTTGCCTTTTTTGAACTACTTTTAAAATGCCAATAAATACCACTAAACACTTCTATTAATATCTTACTAATTTTGATACAATTGAAATATTTTAGTTGTGACTTTTCTTGTGAAAGTCATTTACAAAGTGTAACTTACAGTATATTTCCACCAACTAGTAACTAACTGCGAACAAACGAATCACATAAACGTAGAAACATATTTTTTGTGTAAACTCTAATCAGACGAGTATAAAGAATTCATACGTCTGTAATGTATTCAGCCCATTACAAAACATTAAGGTAAAGGAAACGCCTAGTCGACCTTACCCAGGCGTTACCAACCATGTCAATTGTATGAGGCTCGAGCGCAGCTACGTTTCCTGTCATTACTCCATTACTATACTGCGGTGTAGAGCACAATTCCAATTGGTAATTTACTATGCCATTTATGATTTAATAGGTGGATGTAATTTTGAAATGGTAAAGATGAAGGTATACGAGATGTAGGTTAAAAGCTCAAACATATTCGGTTGTATGTACTTAAAAAAAATTAAATTGTACCTACAATTAAATGAAAAAGAAAAAAAAACTTCCTTTTTAAAGCATAGACTGAAAGATGAACTCCCATCTAAATTTATTTATGCCTTTAATTTTTTCAAATCTGCTAGTTCTGAGAGGAATCGGCAATAGCCAAGTTAAGGTAGAAATTATGGTTTACCGGAAGAAATCTAGTGACAATAATTTTACATTTCACACAGGAAGCATAATATACATAGATTTTCTTAGTATCGTGTGGGGTCTATGACGGTGGTTTATTGATGTGAGTCGGTGGAGCTAACAAAGACGGTTTATCGCCGAGCATCATTGAGTTATCATTAGGTCCTGAGGCTGACTTTGTAAATATGTTCTCTGAGATGATAGCGAATGGAAAGGGTTGCAAAATCTGCGTGATCGATCGATCTGCACGAGTTCTGCTCTGAGCTTCATGCCCATTTCAAGTACCTACTCTATTTGTCTTACGCTGATACAATCTATGGGCTGCAGGGAGTGCTGTGAGATGGATAAAGGTATTTTCAGGTTTGTTACCATCATTATGCTATCGCTAGATGCTAGATACTGATTAGTGATTTTATATTATGCTAAAATAGGTATATGTTAGTAGATATGGGTGTGTAAGAGGCAGATGATCAAATTGACCATTTATCAAATCAAAACGTACATCAATGCAAAAAATAGTAACTGGCAGAAATAACAATAATTTTCACTTTTCGTTCTATATGATCATCATCGTATCATATTATGGCATACGTTTGTATCATATGTCACATATCATATCATAATATATATTGTACGATTCCTGAAGATAACACAATACCTTAGTAAATTCATTTGTTATTTCAAAATTTTACTAAATAATAGGTTCTTCTTTTACTGAGTTAATTGTACTGGAATTTAATTAAAAGTGCAGATTAGAATCATTTCATTATAAAGCAGTGATAGTTCAATTAAAACGTATTCTAACACTTTTAGTTAAAACTTTCGCAAGGATAATTTATATCGGGAATAAATTAATCGAACATTATGATTTGGTTATAATTTATTCATCTAAAGTTGTCGCTGATCTAATTTATTATAAGGCGAGTCGCAAACTATGTCTTCGCAACGTTAATTTAGCTTTCATAACAACAATTTATAAATGGGATTGTGTTGAGATTAATTAGAAATGGTTTCGATGGCTGAGATAAGCTGTATATTGTTTATTGTACATTAGGTATCGGTAGCATGGCCGGCCACACCCAGGTCATTATAAGGCACCATTGAGGTTTAAATGCGTTTTGTGTAACAATAGCCCGGGTGTAATAGCCGAAGGGTACAGTCGAGAATAGGCTTCGTTCATTTTGCAATATTGAGTGGCGGTGGTAATTAGAGCCGCGTCCGGACTCCGGACTGTTACAGCATCCTGATTCTAATGCGTACTACCACTACTAAGATTTAATGTTACAACTTATATTAGATTGAACACAAACTAGAACTTACTCTTCATGTCGTAAGGTTTGTAATGAATAAATAGTAAGAGGCACTTTTGCTACTTCATTGCATACGCGTTGAACTTTTGCAAGCGCAATAAAAGGACTTAAGGTTAACTGGAGTACACAGAACAAACTTCCTAAAAGGGTTCACACTAAGGGCCAGTTTTCCATGAGGTTGTAGTTAAATACGTCTGTTTATTGTAGTTTAAAGATCGATATGGTCCCTTAGAAGCTGGACGAGTTTCGCAAGGACCGCCACGCTATCGCATCGAATTGATATCGTCTAATTATAAGGTATGGTAGTAGGCCGCGTGTGCGGCTAAATCAATTGATAGGTAACCATTCCACCTTTTTACGTATAGAAATGAGGATATCGTGATGTTTGATTATGTACACCTGGTTAGAATAATTGCTTTCTGATCTATTTGTTAAGGCGATTTGCACTTAGGTGGGTTTTTTGTGAAATTGAAGTAGCAGATGAGCATGCTGTTCATCTGATGGTTAGTGGTCAGTTCCGCTCATGAGCACAAGTAACCATCTCTACGTAAAGCAAAGTTCCTTGAAATAAGCATGAACTGTTTCACGTTAGAAATGGGTGTAATGTACTTCCCCGGTCGAAGGTGTTCTGGTTCTGGTGATCTGCTTTGAAGGATGCGGTGAAGGAGACGGTAGCAACGCATCTCTGGTCGAATTCAGGTACGATCCTTGTTATATTTGAGCTTGATAACTCACACCATCAGATGGAGTTTATGCTCGTTCGTTACTTCTATCTATACAAATAAATAAAATTGAAGTGTCTGTTTGTGATTACAAAATTACATTTTACATTACCGCGCATGCGCGAGCTGTCGCGGGAGAGCGGGATGACATTTATGTTTAAAAATGTATTCTTTGTTACTTTTTAAACGCGGGTGAAACCGCGGTGCTCAGTTAGTTCTATAATAAAAAAAGAACTCAATAGCTCATTCCTATCTTAAAGTAGAGCAGGTTTGATGGGTGTAGCATGTTATATTAGTACATGATCTAAATTTACATTTCGTAACTTGAGAAACTGTTCATAATGTTTCTGTTTTATTTGTTTTTTGTTGGGCCTCTTCGCCAGCTATGATCAATTAAAATTAGATAAAATAAATTCTTATTTATGATAGATACAGCTATCTCTCACAATAAAAAGTCAGCAGAATTAAAAATAAACATCAATAGAGTTAATTTATTGTAAACGGAATTAATTTTACTAAAGCATTGTAACCCTTGCAAAATTCGAGGTCATCCGAGCACCGAATCTAGAAAGTGTGACCTTATAAATCAACATAAACATTAATTCATCTGACCGTCATATCTCGTCGCAGTCATGTCAAAACGTCTCTGGACCCAATACGTTTCCAATCTACTATGTTTCTAAATTATAAACTCGAATGTGATTTTGTTAGTTTGTTACGCCTTCACGCATTAACTATACTCAACCGATTATTATGGAATTTTGCACACGCATTTCCAGGGGTCCAGAGAAAGTCATAGAGTAAATCTCACTCCCACCTTTATCTCAAAAAAAGATATCACTCCCGTGGGATAGCAAGATCTATTTTTACCTTTTGGTAATTAATTAGATTTGAATTATACCTAAAGCATAAAAATTATATGTGATATGATGATGAATGATGATAAAGGAACGAACGAAATAAAGGAAGTTTTTAATGTGATTATTTTGAGAGCTTAATAATCTAGTATTATTCAAGTCTTAGCAATGCCTTCTACAAAGTACAAAATTGTTAAATTATTGTTATCTGTATTATACATTTATACGTTAACGAGCGAAGCCGCGGGCAAAAGCTAGTCCACTATGTTTCTAAATACGGACAAATTAATTTGGTGCGGTGTGGAGGTTGTCACGAGGTCGGCCTCTCGCTCGATGCTCAGAGACCAATAAAAAATACTTATTACAATTGTTGTCAGAGGACACGAAATTTGTGACTTTATTAAGCTTTTATTTTGAGTAACTTCAGCATTTTTTTATAAACTCTATCGTCATTTTTGTAATTTCAACATTTTTGTTATATGCACGACAATAGCCATTGTTGCCACGTTAATTGGTGAATGTAAAACATGAAAATTTGTTTCCAAACAGAATTTGGACAGGACTCTCAACTGAACTAAAAAACACGCAAAAAGTAACATTAACATCCATACATTCACACCTATAGACTTTGTTTACACGCATACATACAAGAAATTAGAACACTAGATTTAACCTTTGATACAAATTTAAATTAGTATACTATCATGGTCATCACATTTGTATGTATGTATGTATACTTACGATGTTTTATAATAGGTAGCATAAATGAGAAAAATTGTTTGCTCCAGGCCCGTATATTAACGAGTATTTTAACGAATGAATATAAAGTATATTTTTAACCAATTTTCCCAAAGGAAGGTTATATTCTACATATTTCATATTCAACAGTATTTTTTAAGAATACCTTTAGGCGTAAGTCATACAGAAGCGACGTAGAGCGATGACGGCGCTTTGGCCCTATATCTGTGTCAGCAACTTTTAGGTATAGCCTGTAGCGTATAAAAGCCGGCAATAAAAAGCTTTTGTTTCATTTTATGTAAGAAAACATGAAGCGGGTATTGCGACCTCGCTTCGTCCTTTCCTGTCGTGTCTTCTGCGTGACCTGTTAAGTTCAATGCGTCCATCTCAGGAGGCAGTGAGATGTCACGCGGAACGAGGTGACAGTAACGAACTGCTATCTCCGTTTAAGGACAGCACATTATGTTGCCTTTTGACATCATTAAGGCGATTCTCGACGATCCTTGACGTTACGGAAGCTCGTGATGTGTAACGTGAGATTGCTACCTCAAGTTACTCAAAAAAGTACCATTGTTAAGCCAATTTAATAAAAGAAAAAGAAAAATAGTATTAAGTTTTTCTTTAAAACCAATTAAATAAAAAAGTAAAGTGGCGTAAGCTTAGGTACTTGTAATTAACAAGCTCTATTTATAAGATCTGGTTTATAGTTTTCTTACAGCTTTACATTATCTTATTGTAAGCTTAGCTCAATAATTATAGGCTATAGCACATTGCAAAGAAGATTTTTTCAAACCACTTTTAACACTTTTGCTAAAATAAGTTATCATGACTGTTTGTGTTTTTATGAATGAATTATCAAACTTAAGACGTAAGTTAATATAAGCAGATAGTTATAGTTAAAAAGATTAACAAAAAACAGGTACAATGTAATTACCTTGAGTTAATTTATGTAATTAATAAATAAATTGCTTGTCATAACATCGTAACGTTGTCGGAAATTGTTGTATGTCTAAATATTGTCAAGAGCGAAGATAATACATATTTCTAGCGAACAACACCTATTTCATATATTCCGATTTGGTAGAAAGATGTGGATGTCGGTTATGTATGAGTCGAACATCTTTGTCCTCAGGTAAAATCCATCCTTCAGGTAAAACCACCTGTTCTACAAACATTTGAACTACAATTGTCTAAAACAAAACATCTAAAGGTGCTTCGACTCTGGCGGTACCACGAGTACATCTATTTCTGCTTTATAACAACAGTGTTCAACGCCGGTGTGTTCAGGGTCTGAAGGGTGTGATAAGGGAGACATACTTATTCGAGGTATTCCAACTTATTCCTCAGAAGCAGTAACACATCTATGACCACAGAAGACTAAAAGGACTGCGATCTTATCTGAAGCTGATTACAGATGTCCATGGGCGGCAGTGGCCACTTACTATCGCACTGCACGGTCGTATGCTACTTCCATAGCATAATTATAAACAAAAGTTACAGATATCCACAGGCGGCAATCTTTAAATGGTCGTTAGAACTGCAAGCTCATTTGTTACTTCAATCTAAAACAAATAGAAACGGACAAAGTCACGAGGCGAGTCTAGTACCCGTTCAATAGCTTGTATGCTTAAGCAACTAAAGGTGCTCCTTGATTGTAATGTGGAATTTATTGGACTAGCGTTCAGAGAATCTGAGAGCTTTTGCTTGTACCGTTTAGAGAAGATTGATGAGACGTAATTGCCGTATGGCGGGGGCATAATAATGTCTGCGATAGTGCATGATGAGCAATCCATTATAAATTTACATAGTGGTCGTGAATGGAACATTTCGGTAAGTGTATCAGTTCTTCTTGTGAGATTTGTGAGAGTTGTAGAAAGTGATTTTTTGGCTTTAGCGGATTATTAGTGCATTTGACAATTTTTAGGGTGTTAGTAGGAACAATATAGTGATGGAAGAATCTTCATAAAAATGTAAAGAATTGTATCGACAATAGTGAGACACATAAAAACATTGTCAACCCTCACGGCGCAGCAGTCAGCATTCTGGTTTAAAACGCATTAAGTTCCGAGTTTGATTCTCAGCTAGACAAATATTTTAATTTATCAGGTACTAATATTTGCCCGCGGCTTCGCTCGCGTTAACGTATACATGTTTGTATGCTTGAGAATTCATTCCTATCAAGAGGCTGTAGGTGTAAAAGTAGGTATGTTGTAGGTATAAAAGTTATATTTTCTATCTCTCGAGAGTAGTACGTTATTTCGGAATGAAAGGTACTTTATGTCTTCTTTTGGACCCCTTACTATGTGTGTGCAAAATTTCATAACGATCGGTTGAGTAGTTAAGGCGTGGGGACGTAACAAACAAACAAATAAACAGACATGCACGTTTATAATAATTAGGATCTAAATTGTGTCTATTGAATCCATAATCCAAGAAATATTTATCCAAGTTGAACTATGACTATAGAAAGCGTTGCCTCCTAAAGTTTAAACGGTTTCAAAAACTAAATCTCTATCAGATACTAATTAACTACGCAACAGAATCTATAATTAAGGCACAGTTAGCTACACCTACGTAATACTATTATTTAATCTCTAGTTGTTGCAAGCCGTAAGGGCAATAATTCAAAACAGAAGTCGATTCTTATTAAGTGGGAGGAATTAACTTTCACGAAGGCTTACACGAGCTAATCTTTGGAATCACGAGCTAATTAAAATAACGATGCATGGATAATTTAATAATTGCTAAACAAGTCCGTATAATTACCTTACAGCGACCATTTACGGTTGGAGAATGTTTTACGTGGAAGTTGAATTTCGTACTATCTGAATATTCGTGCTCGTATACTATAAGATCTTTTAAAGGTGATAGAACTCTTTTTAGTTTGGTTTCGGTACCACATTTTTTTTATAATAATAGCAGCTTTAAGAGCTGATGTGTTCTGGCATAATAAAAGGAGACGTTCTAGTCTGAATGACGTGGTAACCGTGGAACCCGTGGCGTTTCTTCATGAGCATATGCACACATGAAGAAACGCCACGGGTTCCAACTTAATCCTCCGTGGAATGGAATAGTTAGGAGTGGTGTGATTTCTGACCATTTAACCATAACAAACCACTCTAGTCAAACATAAAATAGAAGACTTTATACACTTTTGAATATATTTAAAAAAAATCTTGACTGATAACCAAATTCGTTTCTTTCCAAACTCTTTAGTACAAAAGACTTTATTTTATACCACAATTTTATACTAGCTTTATAGATAGTATTATATAATCGAGTTTCAGAAATGTTATCTGAGAACAATTATAAAGTAATTAGTTAAATTGAATACAATAGTTGGTATTCGACTCTTTATCGATGTGTTTACACAGCACAGCGGGTTTTAATTGTTGTTTCTGCATAAAATTATACGCAAATTACATCTAGGAGGGTTTGTTTATGCATATTGGTGTCATTTATCTTGTTGAACGGCCTTTATACTGTCATCACTGATACAATAAACGGCTGATGTTATTACCTGCTAAAGTCAACCACATACCTACTTATTACTAATCAAGATTCCTTCTAAAATAAGAGATCTTTATATTTTACGGCCACGACAATATCTAGTAATCATGTCTTTAATTAATGGAAGATGGTCTTTAAAATATTCGGATGACTTATACGTTTGAATCTAATCAAAAAGTAAAAGGAAGTAAAAAGTTAACAACAATAATTACTTATTACTGTTTACTTGCTAAAAAGTTTAATATCAAAAATGGCACTGTATATAGGAATATGAACTGGCACTGTATTTACCTAGGCACATGTGGGAATTGAGTTTCAGTATGTTTTTTTTTTTTAAATAGGTATAGCTAGGTGTTCCGTAACTAAAATGCTATCATAGTTAGAAATCATCACAAAATACATCAACGCCAAGAATTTACAAGTTAGATATAAGATTCCAATAGTATCCGTAAGTTTAATATATCTATTTAAGAAGTAAGTAATTATATTCACGATATAGGTTAACTATGCCTTGAGTCGTAGTCGTAATCGTGAGTGATGAATGAGCGTAATTGTTTTAGGAAAATGATAATCGCTCGCTATTTAGTTGGAGTTGCTTTGTCATTGCTCAAAGGCCTATTGATGAGGTGCTTATATTTAACTGACTGTTACTTTAACAATTACTCATATAACTGAAGATATATATTTTAGACAATCATTGTTTTAAGTGAGAAAAAGGCTATATCTTCTTAAATATATGACATTTTGAGATCTAACATTTTTCAATATTTATTGAATAATTGATAATGTTATTGCAGAATATATGTCACAGACAAATCTTAAAGCATCCGTGTAGCGTTGCTGTGTTCGGGGCTGAAGGATATGGCAACCCTCGGGAGTAGCAATGCGTCTATGATCGATTTTACGTAAAAAATCTTTTCTACGTGAAATATATTACATATAGCCGATCTCTGCGGTTTCAGCCGCGTTTAAGAAGTAAAAAGGAATACATATTTAAACATAACTGTCATCCCGCTCTAGAGCGCATACTTATGGATTTTTCAAAAATAAAAGTAGCCTTTATTACGCCTTAGACCATCAGTTATCTTCCAGTGAAAGTCCCGTCAAAATCGGTTCAACCGTTTAGAACTTTACAAGATTACCTCAGCCGAACAGACATACTAACAAAACATTTTTAAATTGCAAAGTTTGTCATAGGTGTCTTGTATACATACCTTCATATGCATTGAGTAAAAAGTTGTTTTGAAATCACATACAGAAACTTCAATTTTATTTATTTGTATAGATATAAACATAGCAGTATATTTCAAGATGTAGTAATATCCGCTTGCCAGATTCACTTAATTCTTTCCAGGCTGGGGATATGATAGATAGATATTTCCGAACGTGATATTCGGTCTGAATCCTATTAGCTCGTAGATAAACCTAGATCCAATCCGCATGTCACCTGTCGAAACGGGTCGAATAGTACGCATTGCGCTATCGTGTTGACGAACTATTTGTTATTATAAAAATGGTGCGAAATTCTTTCTTATAACTAGCTGATTTCCGTGGTTTCACCCGCTTAAAAAGTAAAAAGGAATACATATTTTTAAATAACTTAAATCCTGCTCTCTCGAGGAGGCCAGCATTAGCGTGGAGCGCTAATGCTAGTTTCAAAAATTAAAGTGGCCTATGTTACGCCTTAGACCTTCAGTTATCTTCCAGTGAAAGTCCCGTCAACATCGGTCCAGCCGTTTATAGGATTACTTCAGCCAAACAGACAGACAGAACAAGACACAAGACAAATAATTGTGTTTTATTTATTAGTAGAATATGTCCTTTGAATTTAATAAACTGTGCCTCTTCTATTGTTTTCATGTCTACATTGTTTTTTTACCTGTTACATCTGTGCACATAGGAAAATAAATAACATATGTACCGGTTCCAACTATGTCTCAGCGTAGAAAGAAATATGATTTATTCTTTGAACATGGCAGGGTGGATTTAACTGACCATTTTTCTAATGTTGGGTATGTCGTACAAGTTGCTGTCAACCTTTTACTTTTCCACTGCTGAATTCTCAGAGTAAGAAAGTTTAAGCCATAGTCCATAATTAACAGCGCGAATTGGTAGACTTTACAACATTCTTCTTAAAGCACTCTTAGGCGTGTAGGTTCCCTGTTCTTTTCGCACAATATTATTCTTTGAAATTATTGAGTTGATTTAGAAAGTAATTTGATTAAGGGACCGAGTATGGAACCTCTAGGCCAGTAATGCTTTTTATCATTTGCAAGTATAAGAATTTAATATGTTAATTTGTTTTTCTTTCGTGCTTTGTGATGTCGTTCTAGTATAACACTACTCTCCGTCTTGCTCCGTCTCTCTCCGTTTGCTCCACGGCTTCCGCAAAGCCTTTACGGGGGCTCCGCGAGAATACTCCCATTCGATTATTTTTCTTTTAATACAGTATACACTTACATTGTAACATGATTGCCCATTATAAAAATAATGCACGTATTCGTTTATTTTGGGGCTCCATCAAAAATTTCGCTCTTCAAAAGGGCTCCGCTGCCAAAAGCGAGAACACTGTCTTAAACCATACTTTATGCGACAAATTATTCGGCATTGTAGCTATTCTAAGCCAAGCATAAGTCTAGATAGTGTTGCAAAGCGCAGATTGTCTTGTAAAGTGCTGTTAACAATTCGCGAAACAACGAAAAAGCTTCCTGACAACTCTTATTATATTCTCTCACGTTGCAAGTTTCTTGAAAAGCTCATTTTCCATCTACGCTAGGAAGTTTGAAACGATGACGAATCGCTGTATAATCTACTCTGAAAGTCGCTTCATATAAGTTAGTTCACGTAAGTTTACTTTATATGATCGAAGTAGCAAACGAGCTTGCAGTCCACCTGATGGTAAGTGGCCACTGCCGCCCATGGACACCTATAACCAACCCCAGATAAGATTAAGGTCCTACCTGAGGTTGACCACAGATGGGTTGCTATCGTAGTATGTCTCCTTTACCACACCATTCCAACCAGAACATAGCAGTGCCTAACACTACTGTTAAAAGAAATAGGTGTAGCGGTGGTGCCGCCGGAGCCAAACGACATTGAGTTCTACCACCTTCATTTTATTTAAATATATTTACGTGTGGGAATATTTTAAAGCGGAATGTGTTGCGGTTTTA